>CM035430.1:155870740-155960740 GCA_020310875.1 Ceratopteris richardii
TGTGCAATCATCTATAAAAGTAAAAGTTGTTACCTCCAATGGATTGCTCTTTGGTTGGTCGCCACACATCTGTATGTATCAACTCCAATGGATGTTGGCTTATGTAGCCACTCTTCTTGAATGGAAGTCTCGCTTGCTTCCCTAGTTGATAAGATTCACATAAATGCTTCATACCTCTTCCTTGGAAGTTGGGAAGACCTTCAACCAGCCTCTTGAATTGCATTTCCTTCATTCTTTGTATATTGATGTGATCTATCCTCTTGTGCCACAAGTCCAACTCTGAAATCTTCATGTTTCCATATGTGAAGTAGATGTGTTGAGTGGAATGAGAATTTACCTCCAAAGTGAAGAGTCTCCCTTGCTTCCTTCCTCTTCCTATGACCTTGATCAGGGTTCTCCACAAAGCATCCACCTTTGTTGAACCTTACTTGATAGCCTCTTTCAACCATTTTCCCTACGGACACCAAGTTCTTTGTGATGGTAGGTACATGCAAGACATCCTTGAGACATCTTCCTTCCTCCTTGTCATCCAAAGCTACATCTCCAACATGGGAGATCTCATGGGATGTATCATCACCTATTTCTACATGTCGTTTACCTTTGGGAGCATGTAGATTAGTAAACCAAGAAGCATTGCAATGCATATGGTTGCTACATCCACTATCAATATACCAAGTATTATCTACTTTTCTTGAATACCCATTCATGTGCATCATCAAGAGATTGTCATTTTTGTAGCTTGTAGAAGCATAGTCACCTTGGCCTTTGTATGAAGAACCTTGATTATAGCTCCTTTGGTTTCCTTCTTTGTAGCAATCTCTAGCATAGTGGCCAAAGTTGCCACATATGTAACATACTTTGCCATCTAGATTCCTATTTTGTTGATGTTTTCCTCCTCTTCCTCTTGTTCTTCCTCTACCTCTTTGTGATGAGGTGCCTTGGTCATGTCCTTGATTGCTTGAGTGGCCTTGCCTTTCTCCAAACCTTCCTTTGCCTCTGCTTTGTCCTCATCTTCCTTTCCCCCTTTGATTACCTGCATATAAACATTATGCATCCTTGCTTTTAGTTGAACTTCCACCTATGTTCATCTCCTCAGTGACCATGAGAGCAACCAGTTTCTCAAAATTGGGAAGATTATCCCTTACATATACTTAAGTGGTAATGGGTTTCCACTTCTCATCATCCCTCAAACCATTGAGAGTATAAACCACAAGATCACCATCATCTACGTGGCTTCCAATGGATCCCAATGCATCTAAAAATTCCTTGACCTTAAGTATGTAGTCATTTACGCTACTCCTTGAGCTCTTCCTAAGGTTGTTGAGCTCATTCTTGATTTGGATCTTCCTTGCTTTAGTGCTTGTTGAATAAAGCCTCTCAAGTGCCTCCCGTATCTTCATGCTTGAATCCAATCCTTGGATATAGCTGATGATGCTATTGCTAATGTGTTGGGAAATTGTAGCTCAGTGATGAGTAGCACCTCCTTTAATGTCAATCCGGGAAGACATGAGGATGGTATGAAGACCTCAAGCAAGTGAAGGCACAGGTGTGTGAGTGAGAAGCACACAAACATGCACACACATACACACACACACACACACACGGCAAGAACAAAGAGAGTAAGACAATGGAATCACTTCGATTACAAACAAGCTCTCATACAAGCTCAAAACTACAAGAAGCTCTCTCAAAAATGAGCTCTCTAGTTCTATTTATAGTTTTTTGACTAGCTTTGGCCCTGTCCAGACCTAGTGTCCGGCCTAGTTAAAAATTAGGTTCCAGGGCTTATTTGATGGCTCAAACAAGATCTAAAAAATGTGAAAATTGGCAAGCAACTACTTCTAAGGCTCCCCAAGCTCGAGGACTCCTCGGCTTGTATAAAATGGAGCTACAAAAAGGTGAAACGGTATTTACAAGGGTTTCTAGTGATGAGAATCACTTTTAAAATGATGTAAGGTTTGGAAAAATTTTAATAGGTTGCCTTAGTGCTAGATCTGCATGCATGCCCATACTTGGCTTCCTCCCATATGATGCCAACACTCTCCCCCCCCTAGCGTCTGTCGTCTCTGACACACCTTTGCTCAGCAGTTTGATCAATGTAGTGCTGCAATATGTCAGTTGCGAGCTCTTTTTCTCTGATCTGTAGTCCCTTGACCAAGTCTCTTTGAAGGGCATCCCAATTAATTGCGTCAGGCATGTCAGATTGTGGCATGGTGTAGAGCTCCGAATGCATTGTTTGTTCGCACGCGAATAAGTGTAGCAGATGAGTTGGGCATGGCGCGAACACTTCTGAGTGTGATTCCCAGAACCCCGTGGTGAACATGTCATCAAACGCTTGCTTGTAGTAAGCAGGGAGATATCTTATTCGTGCATGCCATGCATAAGCCGCTCGGATACTCGGGGTCGTGCTCATATCATAAAGTAAGTCATAATTACCATTAATGAAGCCCAGAATTGGCGGCTGGATGTGACGTACATTGCGGAAAGTCTTTAACACCACTTGCATCATGTCCAGTATCTTGAGCATCATCTGCGCAGCGACGTCAGGCATGGGGTGGAGGCGTGGCATCCAATGTCTGATGGTAGCCATCATGTAAGCTACAGTAGGTGTGCCGGTTGGGGGTGCAATGGCGGGGTAATTGAGCCATTCTTTGCAATTGGCATGGTTCTTAACTTTTATGGCAAATTTCTTCCATGATCTTCTTCGTTGCACTGACCCGCAGCAATTGTTATACTTCAAGTGCATGGGCGCGTGATCCCATGTTCGTAGCATCTCCGGATAGGTCTCCAGTAACTTTTGCCTCCAGGTGGGTTGGTATATGTTCCCTTTGTGGGCATCCTCTGGAATGTCCTCAGGTTCAAATTGGGTAGCGAGAGTAGGGTACTTGTTGGTTTTACGTTTGATCTCAATATTGTAGTCTGCCAACAGTACAAAGTATGGTTTATATTGTAACTCGGAGCTGGTTATCAGTCTTCTAGGGGCGAGGTGCCTGAAATATTCTGATTGAAGTATGGTGTCTTCAATGGTCTTCATGGCCAGCATCTGCGTGGATATACACTCCTCATGAGTTGGCCCCATTTCTTCCACTTGTTTCATCCATGCCGAAGGGGGTTCTTCGTTAAGTGTCCTATCCCTCGTCAGTGATTGTGCCTCCTGGAAAAGATTGAGGCTCATAAGTATCTTCAAATGTGTCCTCCACTAGAATGGTGATGGTCTCCTCTTCTGTTGGTTGAGCGGGTGGAGAGGGGGGTTGTTCATATTGTAGCAACTTAGCTCAAGTACCTCATTGGCCGTCGAAGATTCAGGCTCTGGTGAAGTAGCAGAATTGACCATCTCTTTAGGTTTTGCCATATGTGGGGCGGGCATCGATTGCCTCTGTAGCTCCTTCACTTGGTCGGCCAACTGATCATGTGCTTCTAAGAGATTTTCATAGTTTTCCAGTATTTGTTGGATACTTTCCGAGGGGATAGCTAGAAATTTCGCAGGATCGATAGGTGCCCCTGGGGTGTTTTCTATGGCTGCTTCGAGATTATCTTGATTCTGTTGTTGTAATCTTCTGTTCTCTTCTTGGGCAGCCGCTAGGTGGCGTCGGAGTAGAGCCATGTTTCGTTGTAGTCTAGCATTACGGGCTAGCTGATCTCTGAGTTGTTCTTCTGTTGCCCTATTTGTCTCTGTATGTTTGGCTTTGAGCTCCACCTTTGATTGTTGGAGGGTGGTAACTTCTTGTTGTAATGCTGCATTACTCAATTCCAAGGCATTGACACGTGCTTGGAGGTGGGATGAGAGAGTACACAGCTCCTTATTGTTTTCTTCCAATAATCGGTATTCTTCCTTAAGCTGGGCAGCAACTTCGAACATGGTGTCCAATGCATGACTGAATGAGGTGGATGCAGAGGTGGAGGTGAAAGATGCAAGGGTTCGGGAAATGGGGAGGGGAAAAGTGGGTGTTGTGCCTACAGTGGTTGGAAATGGTGATGTGAGTGAAGTGATATGTGATGATGTTGGAACAAAAGTGGGGGTGGGTGGTCCTGTGGATGGTGAAATGTCCATGGGATCGGACGTGATTGTGTGTGTAGTGTGAATCGTGAATACGGGAATGGTGGGCGGTGTGTTAGTGGTGGGTGTGAATGTGGGTGAGGTGTGCTTGGAAAGGGAATTTCTCTTATAATCATCAAGTTGTTGCATCATATTTACAAGGTTTGCCAACAATGGAGGTAGGGTGGCTTGTGTTGGTTCTGAGGAGGTGAAAAGGGGCTCAATGGTTTGGGGTTGGGAAAGAGGAAATGTAGTGGTGAAGGGAAATGTGGGTGTTAAGGTCTGGGTAGGGAGATGTGGCTGTCCAAGAGCTGGTTGAAAAGAAGGGTGACCTATGATGGTTTGATGGGTGGCAGGATAACCTAAATGAGGTTGGGAAGATGGACCCGCAATGAGAGGGGTAGAAACAGGTAAGGACGACAAGATGGTGGTGTGCAATATACGTTCACTATGGGTGGACACTGGTTGTTTAGGAAGGCTAGTGGTGAGGGTTTCGGAGGGCTGGATGGGAGGTGATGGTGGAGATGGTATCTGTATAGTCACATCGGGTTCTTCACTGTTAGTTGGGCTGGCCATGTGAACATCTGCTTGAGTGGTGGTAGGAAGTGAGGTAGAGACTTCCATTTGGATCATCTTTCCCCTTCGCGGTCGCGTATCAATCCTTTGTTGGTCATATTGAGGGGTATTACGATATACCATGGTCCTCATGGCTTCCACGATTCCACAGGTATCTGCCAAAAGATTCAATGATTCTACAAAATGAGGGTCTACATTTTCCGCCTGCAGCATCTAGTTCACCAGTGCTCTATTTGCCTCTTCTGATAGCTTATGCCTCTTTTGTACCTGCTTGATTGTTTTGTAGAGCCGTTTGAGTTGTGCAGTGTAAGCAAGGGCTTCCTCCTCACTCACCTCTGATTCATTTCCCTATGCCTCTTCTGGACCCTGTGTGCCTTCAACCTGAGTGTGTGTTGCCTCATCTTGCCAATGTACTCTTCGTGTTTCCCCATGTGGTTGTGCTCTCTGGGTTGATGATTCAGGGCCGTCGGTCTTAGAGAAAAACTCACTCTCAGATAATTGGGCTGTCTGTAGGAAGCTTTCAAAGTCAAAAGATGGATCCTCTGCCATAGTAGCCATGGAGGCAAACTCAGCGTCCGTGGGTAGTGGAGGGGCTGATGGAGTGGGTTGCACCATGCCCCCTAATTGTGGTCTTTGGAGATGAATCGTAAAAGGGGCAACTCGTTCTTCTTCTCTACAGGAGGCTTCTGCGGTGACCTCGCGAGGAATTAGAACCTGTGAAAGTGATCCACACATTCTTTTAGTAGGCTGAACCCCTGATTTTCGCCCCTGGAAGAATTCCAACTGTGAGCTTAAGGGCCCTTGCGATCAGCATATCATAGGCAAGGCATCTATAGATAATTCTTGTAATTGCACAGCAACCATTCAAAATAGGCTTTCTCATGCCTCGTTTGCCTGCTTCATATAACTGGTCAAGGATCCATACTGGCATTTTGATCGGTAAGCTCCCCGTCTCCGCTAGGTATAATCCATACCAGATCTTCTTATGCGGCTGTGTGAATCGGTCTTGCGCTGGAAATGCAAAATGTTGAAGACACATTCGCAATGGTATAACAATATTCGGGGTGAGGGCACACATTTCTTTCAACTTCTTGAGTTTATTGTTCTTCATAGACTCTGGTATCAAAGGATCTTGATCGGAGGGTACATGGGTGCCATACATCTGAAGGGCCTCCCTGATCAAAGTGATGTTCAACTCAAACTTTTTCATTTCCTCCTGGTTTGATAGAGAGGGCACCAGGAACGTGCCTGAATGATCTTTATCTCCTGTCGCCTTCAGAGTTGCAATCAAGTAATAATCTTGCAATCCTGCTTTCTGCCAGATATCTTGAAGAGGAGCTACAGTTTGTAATGCTTCAAATTCTCGTGAGAAGAATTGAAAGGTCCACCAAACTCCTCCACATTCCAACTTGGATTCCAAGATATGATCTGCATCTCCCAAATCTCCTGGCATCTCATTGAACCAATGAGAATGACCTTTCACTCTCTCTGTTAGGCCACTTGGTGGATCTGAGATGGGGATTCTTCTCACATTCAAAAGCTCTTCAGGCCTTGCTGTCAGTGGAGCCTCCACAGGCATGGTATCCCAATTGCTTTGAGTACTAGTGCCCGCCTGGGAGCTTGTTCCTGCTGCTGCTGCCATGGGACTTCTGATGCTTATCTGCTAGAAGAAGAAGGGCACATTAGTGTTGCATAGGAAACAAGATGTAATGGTGTTCCCTCCACAATACTAACATGACAATCCAGATGGTTAGTGGTTAGAGGTGAAGTGTTTGTGATAGATTTGAGTGGTGCTTAGTGGTTAGTGTCATCCTAGATGCATGCTTTGGATATGCAATGTACTCAGAATGCACCTACATTGGAGTGGATGGATTTACAAAATTGGGTCAGGGGGTTTGATACACAGTTTAAGTCTCCAAACTTTGGTTGAGGATTCGTAGCTCTTAGAGCTAATGACAAGTAAAGATTTATGAACTAGATTTTGTTGGATTTGGGACCTTTTGGGCACCCATTTCCAGACATTCCTAGGGTTGACCGAAAGTGTAACAGTGTGAGGTGTAGGTATCTTTCCTGAACAGTTTACCAAGAGTACTAGTGAGTGTTGATTTAGGCTAGTGATCGGAGGTGAAGCTATTTGGGCTTGTAAGCAGGCCTTGGGCACCCATATCCATCTAGCGTTAGGGATAGCCTTCATTGACCGCTTAGGGACCCAAATAGAAATGGTGTGTCTAGATTGTTGCCTAGGTGTAGCTCAGTGATGAGTAGCACCTCCTTTAATGTCAATCCGGGAAGACGTGAGGATGGTATGAAGACCTCGAGCAAGTGGCGACACAAGTGCGTGAGTGAGAAGCACACAAGCATGCACACACATACACACACACGCGCACACACGGCAAGACAAAGAGAGAGAATCAATGGAGTGCTTTAGATTACTTTCACAAGCTCTTACAAGTTCGTTTCAATTACAATCTAACCTCAAAAATGAGCTCTCTAGCTCTTTTTATAGTTTTTGACTAGCTTTTGGCCCTGTCCAGACCTAGTGTCCGGCCTAGTTAAAAATTAGGTTCCAGGGCTTATTTGAGGGCTCAAACGAAGTCTAAAAATTATGAAATTTGGTACGATGGTACTTCTAATACTCCTCAAGCTCGAGGACTCCTCGGCTTGCACAAAATGGAGTCTAATCTACCAAAAACGGGATTTACAATGTTTGTGTAGTGATTAAAATCACTTGGGTTGTACATCATCTATGGGAAAAAATGATCTGGCCTTGTTGCCGTATTGTGCATGACTCCTTTGTTGCTTTGTATGCCAACACTCCCCCCTTCCTAGCGTCTGTCGTCCCTGACAGACCTTTGTTCGCGCGGGTGGTCGATGTAATATTGGATGACATTGGTGGCCAGTTCATGTTCTCCTATCCTTAAGCCTCTTGCTAGATCGGCTTCCAATGCCTCCCAATTTATTGCACCGGGGGTTTCTGGTTGCGGGGTGGTGTAGTACTCTGAATACATTGCTTGTTCACAAGCAAACAGTTGAAGCAGATGTGTCGGCTTTGGTGCGAAAATCTCCGAGTGGTACTCCCAGAAACCTGATCTGAACATTTCTTCGAAGGTCTGTTTGTAGCAGGCGGGGAGGTACTTGATGCATGCATGCCAAGCGTAAGCCACACGGATACTGGGGGTGGTGCTCATGTCATACACCAAGTCGTAATTTCCATTGCTAAACCCCGGAAGACGTACCTGTGGTGCGGCTGCATTTCTAAAGGTCTTCAGCACTACTTGCATCATATCTAAGATTTTAAGCATCATTTGCGCTGCTACATCTTGCATGGGCTTCAAGCGCAGCATCCAGTGGCGAATGGTCCCCATCATATATGCTACCGATGGTGGTCCTTGTGGTGGCGCGATGTACGGGTAGTTCAGCCATTCCTTGCATTGCACATTGTTCTGTACCTTGATATTAAATGCCTTCCACGACCTGCGCCGGGGGACTGGACCGTAGCATGGGTTGTACAGGAGGTGCAGCGGCGCGTTGTTCCATGTGCGTAGCATTTCTGGATAAGTCTCTAAAAGTTTCTGCCGCCATGTTGGTTGACGAATCTTACCTTTTCGCACCTCTGGAGGAAGGTCTTCGGGTTGAAATTGGGTCGCAAAAGTAGGAATCTGACCCGTGACTCTTTGTATTTCTGCGTTATAATCAGCCAAGATAATATAATATGGCCTGTACTGGAGTTCCGATGAGAGAATCAGGCGTCTCGATGACAAGTTCTTGAAGTAATCTGATTGTAAAACAGTCTCCTCTATGACCCTCATAGCCTGATTTTGCACTACAGTGCGCTCTTCATGCGAGGTCCCTATTTCCTCCACTTGTCGTAACCATGGCGGCCGTGGTGCCTCGAACGTGTCCTGCGCTTCTTCTGTTTGTTGGCCTCCTGGGAATGGTTGCGGATCATATTCTTCATCAAACGTTTGTTCCACAGGAATTTGCACAACTTCTTCGTCCGTGGGAGCCTCCGGAGGGGAAGATGGCCTCTCATATTGTAGTAGGCATGTTTGCAATTCAGTTACCTGTTCCTGGAGATCTTTTATGGCCTCTGCGTCTGAGAGAAGTGAAGCAGCAGAGGGGGTGGTTGGGGGGGCAGCTGCTGGTGCTTGTTGGTGTTCCTGCTTTAGTTGTCCCAGCTCCTCCGATAGCTTATCATGTGCTTCGAGCAGCATGGCATAATCTTCCAATATAATCTTGATATTATCGGGGGTCACTGCTTGAAACTTGGATGGGCTGATGGGTGCCCCCGGTGTACTCTCAATAGCTGCCTCCAGGTTCTCTTGATTTTGTATTTGCAGACGTCTGTTCTCTTCCTGAGCAGCCGCAAGATGGCGTTTAAGTAGCGCCATATTTCGCTGAAGTTTTGAGTTGCGTTCCAGCTGTGTTCGTAGGTGACCTTCTACCACCTGCACTGCTTCCTGATCTACGTTCTGTAGCTGTACCTCCAATATATTATGGGCATCTTGGAGGGTTTGGAACTGTGTGTGGAGGCGAGCGTTCTCCTCTTCTAGTACCGCAAGGCGGAGCTGTAGTGTCGCTGAGTGCTCTTGCAGGCGTGCGTTTTGTTGCTGGAGCTGAATGTAATCTGTTCTTAAATTTGATATACAAGCCAACATGGTGTCCAATGCATTACCTATTGATGAGTGGGGGGTGTTTACCGTGGAAGATGCATGGGAAGGGAATTGGGGAAGGGAGACAGTGAATGATGTGTCTACGAAAGTTGTGTGTGTGGGTGAAATTGGTGGAGGGGGAATGGGAGGAGGTGAAACCGTGGGTGGAGGTGCCGTGGGTGGTGAAATGTCCATCCCTTCAGGAGTGGGTGTTAGTGTGGGGCCTGCCATATACACTGGTATGGTAGGTGGTGTGTGTGTGGAAGTGGTGAATAGATGTGAAGTGGGGTGGGGAGCTGAAAAGACAGGGAATGGTTGAGGGCCTGGTTGAAAAGCCCTAGCAAAGATGTCCTGGAGGGATTGTAGAAATGGAGAGAGGGATATCGGGGGTTGGGGTCGTAAATTTGAGGAGGGCTGAAAGGGTTGCGTGGTAGCAGGGAAGCCCATGAATGTGGATCTAGGGTCAGGATGACCCGTGGCTGAGGGCGTTGGGGATGGTTGCCCTAGGGCAGGGTCTAGGAGGGGTTCGGCGGATTGTGTAGTGTTGGGGTTGTCTTCGAAGATAGGATTATCAGTGGTAGAGAATAGGGTGGCACTGGAGATCGGAGTACGGAAGATGAAGGCGGGGTCGGTGGGTTGAGTAGTCGATGTGGTTTCTACTGTTTCTCTTCTAGGAGGTGATGGTGGGGGAGTAGGTGGTAGTGGTTCGGTGGATTCCTCATGGGTGGCTGGGTGCTGTTGGCTAGCTGTCTGGGAGGTTGTTCTGATAGTTTCAGGTGTAGTAGTCGGCTCTTCTGCAACTATAACGGGAATTTGTATATTTTTACCTGAGCGAGGTCGTGTCTGGAACCTTCGTGGGTCATATTGAACTGAAGGCCTCTGAATGGCAGTGCGCACAGCTTCTACAACTCCATATGTTTCTGCCATCAATAAGAGACCTTCCCTGTACTCTGAGTCAACTCCCGCTTCTTCCAACAACTGAGTCATAAGTACTCTGCTGCTCTGTTCAGTGAGTAATTGCTGCGATCGTACTCTTTCCATAATCTGATACAGCCTTCGGAGTTCTGCTGTATATGCTGGGGCTTCAGGGGTCTCTTCTTCATACGCTTCTTCTTCTTCCGGGTGTCCGTGTTGTTGACTTTCCTGAGTGTCACTCCAATGGACATGTCTACCGTCTGTAGACTTTCTTCTTCTTCGTGAGGATGTGCCCTGCTCCTCTGCCTCTGAATAAAACTCCACATCAGAGAATTGTGTGCTTTGTAGGAATGCTTCGAAATCCTGGGGGTCCAGTCCTTCATCCTCTCCAGTGGCAGCAAATTCGAACTCAGGTGTGACAGGAGGAGCCGATGGGGTAGGTTGTGTCGTAGTGTCGGATTCCGACCTGGGTATCCTAATGGTAAAGGGAGGTACCGTGCCCTCTCTTAATGGTGATGCCTCAGGAGTAGTCAGGACTTCCCTTGTCTGGACACAAGGGATCGCGCCCCTCATGCGCTTGGACTGATGTGTGGATGTCTTGAGCCTTTTAAACATTTGTAATTGTGCCCAAGTTAAGGCACGCTCAATGGGGACATCATATGCCAAGCATCGATAAATGATGCGTGTGAGTGCACAGCATCCGTTCACCACTAATTTCCTAGATGCCCGTTTGTTTGCTTCATACAACTGATCTATAATCCACACTGGTAGTTTAATAGGGAACGCACCTGCTTCCGCCAAGTAGAGAGCAAACCAGATCTTCTTGTGTGGTTGCGTGAATCGGTCTTGACCGGGGAAGGCGAAATGTTGCATGCACATTCGGAGAGGGATGGACACATTTGGGGTGAGTGCTGCCATGTCTTTCAGCTTCACTACTTTCCTGTCCTTCATGTTGGTGGGAACGAGAGCATCCTTTTCTGACGGCACATGTGTGCCATGCATATTTAACGCATCGCTTACCAACTCCACAGTGAGTTCAAACCTCTTCAACTCGTTGTTGCCCAGCAATGAGGGGAGAACAAATGATCCGGGTTGGTCCTTATCTTCATTAGCTTGTAATGTGGAGACCAAATAGTAACATCGGAGGAGATCGGGTTTAGGCAGTGGGGCTTCAAAATATTCCGCCAATCCTGCTCGTTGCCATATGGTCTGTAGATCTTCGGTGTTCTGTAAAGTCTCGAACTCCTTGGAGAAAAATTGGAATTGCACCCATGATCTGTCATACTCGCATTTAGACTCCCAGATATACTTGGCCTCACCTAATGGACCGGGCATGCCATTGAACCAATGAGAATTGGCATGAACTCTTTCCGTGATGCCTGTAGGTGGATCTGGCACCGGGAGTTGCTGAAGGTGTAGCATCTCCACTGGTCGTTCCGTCGGGGGCACATCCACGGGTATACTATCCACATCAATTCCCGCAGTAAGTATTCCCACTTGTGAACCCGAACCTGTCGCTTCTGCCATTTTTCTTCTTGCCTTCTGATTCTGTGAGAATATAGAATCATGTGTTAACATCGTAATGGACAGAATAAATCCGTTGTTGTCCCCGTTACAACATTAACATGAGGTAGATGGTGAGTTAGTGGTTAGTAAGTGCACGAAGACAGTGAGTGTAGTTAACATTTGTGTATTCCTAGGAGACTAATGCCGTTAGTAAGTGGGGTGAATTTACAAATCGGGGTCGGGGGGTTTATTACAGATCTTAGACTGCCAAATGCAGTGGATGGGCTTTGCTTTCGGTTTCGTAGAGACTCCAGAGAGCTGTGTCGGTGTCGCTGTTTGGGAATGGGGCCTTTTAGGGACCCACTTATAAGTGATTACATGCATACTCATGGGTCTTTGTGTGTTCCTAAGTGTTGAGCACGAGGGAATTCTGGTGGTACTCGTAGATGGGTTATGCTGCATAGGTTGCGGCCTTGGCTTAACTACTTGTGCCCTCAAGCAAGCCTTAGGCACCCAAATTTGTCTAGATTGTGGGCTTGCCTTCATCGACTTCTTGGGCACCCAAATAGATTTTACTTTAACAGAAGAATTTCTGAAAGACTCCTTATTAGTGTCGTGTTGTTGGTTACTAATAAGAGGCTTTGCCCGCGTAGTTGACAGTGGTGCACCCGGTCGTTCGCCTTTCCGCACCCATACCTGGTTTATTTGCTGGGACATTCCGCTGCGCAGATATTTTTGATCTCGGACATAAGTAGTACTCTGCTTCTTCTGCTTGTGATCCACCTTTGGTTGCTGCCTCCTTCTGGCCTTTGGAAAAGAAGGGAGATCCGTTGCATCCCTGACTCCTTTTTTGCAAATGTCATTCCTCTGCAACACAGGGTTTTGAACAAGAACAGTATGGTCATCTTCATGTGTACCCCTGGAAGGACCAGGAGTCTGTGCCTTTCCTAGTTCCTTGAGTGCTCCATTGTCTAATTCTATTGTAACTCGACTATGATTGACCCAGACCTGGAGAAGTCCACTTCTTAGGTTTACATTGACTGCTTGGTCATAGATCCAATCTTGACCCAAGACGAGAGGTTCAGTGAGATCCTCATCTTGGCACACTAGTACTTTAACGGTCATTGCCTCATCGTGAATGTAGAGGGGAAGTTCCACCTCGCCCATGCAAGGGGTTTCCACGCCTCCCAATCCTATGAGATATGCTTCCACAGGATGGACAGTTAAGTGTAACTCTTGACAGTAAGACAACTTAACAGCGCTAGTGGCAGCACCTGAGTCAATCAAGGCTCTTACGGTCCTTGCACTCTTTCCTTGTCCTATATCTATGGTTATGAAAGGACGTCTATCAATTATTCTATTCGAGCTTGTTCCTGCAACTTCACACATGGCCATAGGAAATCCTTGGTCTGCATAGTCATTCGCTCCAGGCTGATCTCTACTTTGCCTTCGTAATTTCATCCTTCTGATGCGTTCTAAAGCTTCAGCTTGAGCTTCTTCTCGAACTCGCTTTTCTTCCTCTTTGCGTTTCTTAGCAGTGTTGAGTCGACTGAGCATTTCCTCCGTGAGGGGTTCTTGATATAACTTGACTCTGCAACCGCTAATATAATTTGGGAGAACATCACCTTCTAATGTGGCCAATTGTACTGCTCCGCTCGTGGAGATCCTATTGATGATCATAGGTCCGTAGCCTCTCTTTTCTAGCTTCCTCGCGTGTTGTTTTAGTGTATAGACTAAGACTAGATCTCCTGCTTTCAAGCCCTTATCCTTCACGTGGGCATCAAAGTATGCCTTCTGTCTCTTCTTGGCTGCATATATCCCTGCAGCGGCTCTCAGTCTTGTTTCTCCTAATCGTTCAAGGTCAAAGATCCTAGAGGAGAGCTCATGACCTGTCCATTCGTGCTCTCGTGCTACTCTCAATGTAGGGATCAAGAAGTCCAAGGGTAACACAGCGTTTTGACCGAATACCATCTGAAAGGGAGTGGCTTGGAGTACCGTTTTGTAGGCCACTCGGTATGCCCAAACAGCATGGTGTAGCTGTTTGTCCCAATCAGAGCGTTTAGTGTTCACTAATTTCGTCAGTACATTGCATAAAATCTTATTAGTGCTCTCAGCTTGACCATTAGCTTGAGGGTGATAAGGGGCAGACTTCTTGTGTATTACCAAGAATTCTTGGAGTAGATTTTCAATAACTTCATTCAAGAAATGAGTGCCTCTATCACTTACAAGCTCTATAGGTAGTCCATATCTCGTGAATACATTCTCAAACAAGAATTTGGCAGTTGTTTGAGCATCGTTCTTGGTTGTAGCTTTTACCTCTACCCACTTGGTGAGATAATCTGTTGCCACAATGATGTATTCCGCATGAGAACCCTTAGCTGGGGGATTAATAGGACCTACGAAGTCTATTCCCCACTTAGAGAATGCACGTCCACCCATCATAGGTTTCAGTGGCATCTCATCTTTGCGTATAGGATACTGAGTCCTCTGACAGACATCACACCGTTTCACATAGGTATGTGCATCCATGTGAAGGGTAGGCCACCAAAAGCCCGCAAATAGTATTGCCTTGATTACCCGATCTGGTCCAAAGTGTCCTCTTGCTACACCTTGGTGAGCAGTTTCCAAGATCTTAAGATATTCACTCTCATGGACACACAGTCTCAGGTAACCATCCTTACCGCGTTTGTATAGATTATCACCAATGAGTGAGTAATCCAGGGCTTCTTGTTCTAAACTCCTTTTTCTTGCCAGAGTCATGTCTGGAGGGAATGTGTTTGTCCTCAAGAATGATACTAGAGGTTCACTCCAATCTGGCACAATGGATACTTGATAGAGAGTGGCATGTTCCACAGGTGGTTTAGTGCAACAGATTGGGCATTCCTTGCACAACTTTTGGACATCCGCTTCCATAGTTGGCCAATGCACTCCGAATCTCTTTAGAGTCTGCAACGTTCGTTGCTTTGAATGGTGTTGCTCTAACGCATCTACATGTGCTAATTGCAACCATTTAGCGTACTCATCCTCTTCTACGCAACAAGCCAAGATCCCTTGATCTGTGTGCTTGTACATGCTTCCTGCCATGATATGGTACTTTTGGGCTTTTACGACCTCTCTGTTCCGTGTGTTTACCACAGGATGGTTAGGCCCGTATGTCAATACTGGTACCAATGGCTTAGCCCATTGCGGTACAACTTCCAAATTAAACAAGTAAGCATCAGGAAGGTCATCTGATACTCCTTGTGGGGCTTCTCCCGATGTGAGTCTAGAGAGATGGTCTGCTCGTAAGTGAGTCCTACCTTTCCTTACCACAACCTCGAAGTCGTATTCCATTAGTAAGAGAAACCATCTTACTAATCTACCTGTATTGCATGGCTTGTTTACTAGGTACAACAATGCCTGATGATCAGTAAAAAATTTAAACTTATTTGCAAGCAAATAGTGTCTAAATTTCTTAACTGCATACACCATGCCTAATCCTTCTCGCTCTGTGGTGGTGTAATTCCGTTCAGCCGCATTCAATTGTCTACTGGCATAGGCAATTGGAAGATCCATATTACCTTCACCAGTAGGTTGTGCGAGCACACATTTAATAGCATAATTGGATGCATCAACATGAACATGGAATGGCTTATTCCAATCTGGTGTGGTCAAGATTGGTGCTGAACACAATCTTCGTTTAAGCTCCTGGAAGGAATTCTCACATTCATCAGTCCACTCAAAGTTAGTCAAGAGTCCGTACATGGGCTTTGCGATGACAGCATACATGTGGATGAAACGTCGGTAATACCCACAATGCCCCATGAAAGCTTGTACTTCCTTGACATTCTTTGGCCTAGGTAGCTCTGCTATGGCTCTCACTTTTTCTTCGTCGGTAGATATGCCATTCTTTGACACTATGTGTCCTAGAATCTTGCCTTGCCTGACCATAAAAACACACTTTTCTGGGTTCAGGCAGACCTGATATTCTCTACATTTGTCAAAGATTTGTCTGAGTTCAGGAATATGGGTTTCTCTAACATTGGAATGAGCACAGAGATCATCAACATAGACTTCTAAACTCTTCCTCAGGAACTCCTTAAACACATGGCACATCAGCCTCTGGAAGGTAGCTGGTGCATTGGTAAGCCCAAATGGCATTACTCTAAAAGCAAAAATGCCCCATTCTGTGGCAAAAGCTGTCTTATGCTGATCCTCTGGAGCTATAGCTACTTGATTGTAGCCCGAGAATCCATCAAGGAAGCTGTACACTTCCTTGCCTGCCACTCTTTCTAAGAGGTGTTCTGTGATGGGAAGCGGATAGTTATCTCGAATCGTGGCGGCATTAACCTTTTTCAAGTTAATGCACACACGCAGTTTGCCATTCTTCTTGGGCACCACTACGATGGGGGATACCCATTCAGTGTGCTCAATTTCATAGATAAATCCAGCTTCGACCAGTCTATCTATCTCCTCCTTGATCTTAGCAGCATAATTATCGTTATATGTATAAGGCTTTTGCTTAGAGGGTTTAGCGTCTGAAGTCATAGGAATGGTGTGTGCGCATATGTCAGGGTCAACACCTTTCAAGTCCTTGTAACTCCAAGCGAATACATCTCTGTATTCTCTTAGCAAGGCAATCAATTCATGCTCTTCTTCCGCTGTTAGGTCATGACCTATGTACGTACATCTCTCCTCTCCTTCTTCTATGGCCACTACTATTTTCTTGGTGGTTTCTTTGTTATCATAGGCCTCTCCTGATTGTGCCTCCCGTTTAGGCATTCTTATCATGACTCTCCTGTCATCTATCTCATACTTCTTAAAATTTTCTGGGACCTCAAACAAAGATTCTTCCTCTTCTGGTAAGGCTTCTCTCTTCTTTCGTTTCTTTCCTTCTTCCTTAGGGGTCATATGCGTTGCTAATCTTACATCATTTGTAACCTCTCCATGCCTCTGGGGTTGAAATTCTATTTCATGGAAGTATTCTTCATCTGATGCAAATGGTGGATCCATAATGATTGACTCTAGATCGGAGTCACTTGCATCCTCAAATGCATCAGGGCTAGGTTCGCATTCTTCTAGAACTGCCTCTCCCATGATTGGCTCTATGGAGAAGACTGAAATATCATAGCCATCCTCATCACAGTGAGGTGTCCATTGTTCTTCGTTGATGGCTACATCCATTGTTGCTAAGATTTTTGCCCAGCCATGGGGTTCAAATTCCTCATCTGGAAAGACTACAGGTGCATAGGCTGGGTCTTGAATGGGTCTATGAGTTTCGTTCGCACCTACCTCTCTGGCTTTCTCTCTCTTCTCTTCTTCTACTGCTACCTTGCACATCCATAAGTGAGTATCTTCATGCATCCATGAGGATCCCGACCCTATGGAATGCACCGATTCTGTATCCTCTTTGGCTCTATGGATGGGATTCCATTGGATAGGAGGGACATCTCTATGAGAATAATCCTTGAGATTGACTTTGGTTGTAACACCTAAGTGCTGCAGGTACAAAGAATTGGTTCCCCAATCCTGTACCACTTGCAACTGTCGCATAAATGGTCTTCCTAAAATCATCTCATAAGCATGATTTTTGCTGAAGTCACATATAGCAAAGCTATGCTCAAACTCGACACCACAAGTGGTGAGAGTTATTCCTTCCAGCAATCCTAGGGGTCTCTCTATGTGACCATCGGCCATCTGCAATTTCATTCTCGTCGGCCTGAGTGCCGGCTTGCCCCAACGCTTCCATAAGGAGGTAGTGGCAATTGCAACTCCTGCACCTGAGTCCAAAATTGCCTTCGTGGTGTAGTCCTGGTAGGTGATGGGAAGATAGGTGTTCCCTTCTTCACCTTCACACATATCTCCTATCTTATCCAAGGGAATTTCTGGCACTGTCCTATGGGATCCTACCTGGGAACGAGGTTTTGCTATCTCTGGTACTTGTTTGGCTACATGTTTCCATAATTCAGGTCTAACCTTGAGTAGCTCTTCTAACTTGAGATTACACTGCACGTTAGTGTTCTTCACTACCTCTGTGTTCCTAGGTATGACTGAATCGTCGTTCCTTACCATGACTGTGGGTGCTCTCATACATGTGGACTTTGCCTCCCATGGGCCTGTGAAGTGGGGTAGCTCCTGTATGGAATTAGACTCAAAATCCAATCTCTCATGAGACTGAGTACTCTCATGTTCCCCGTAAATAGATGGGATGTCTTGTGGGAATTGGTCGTGTGCATCGTCCACAAGTTCAAAAGGAGGGGCGACCTCGCTTTCGTTATCCCATTTGTCTTCTTGAATCTCTCGTAGGAAGTCTGGTGCAAACCGATTCATAGAAGAAGAAGTGTCTGGCTCAGTAGAATTAGGCGCATAAGCAACCTGGGAAGGAGGGCTTATTCTTCCGTTGGCTCTCTCCTTGCTCTCATAAATGGCTGGAGCACAAGCTTCTTGGGGAGGGTTACTTATTCTATTACTTTTCCGAACAGGCTCATACGCTCCCTGAGAAGGAATGTAGGCAACCTGTGGAGGTGCATGAGCTTTCGCGGTAGGCTCATCTGCCTTTTGGGGGGGAAGATAAGTTTCTTGAGGAGGCTCATGGGCTTCCTGAAGAGGCTTGCTTATCTGTTCTCTCGCCCTTTCCTTTCTTTGAGGGGCAGGCTCCTTTTCTGAGTGTGCAATTAGCCTCTCTATTCTTTCTAAGGAGGGGAAGTTGTCTGGTTTAGTGGAATTGGCCACATAAACTTCCGATGGGGGATGGTTCATGTTATTGCTTGCTTTCTCTCCCTCTTGACTTTTTTCTTCCTTGGCAGATCTTGCAATTATCCTCTCTAACTTCTCTAGGAATCCATCCAAATGTAATTGCGTTTTGGCTGAGCCTGAGTAATTGAAAAGGCGGCTGGCTTCAAACATAGTCTGAGCCAAGGCGACCATTTTCGCGCATAGTTTGGTTCTTTCTATCTCTAGGTCAGCTCTAGGATAGCACTTGTCATGATCCGTGACGTTTGGCCCTTCTTGGATTCTGGCCTGATATGCTTTAAGCATCATGTCTATGTCTTCGGGAGTGGGATCAGCTAATACCGATCCTGTTTGGGGTGGTGGGTGGGTTACGTGGGCTGTCTTAGAGGGTGGAGGGGTGGAGGGTGATGGGGATGGTAGCGGTGGTAATGTGTGAGAGTGCGGTTGAGATGTGATCTCTATGATTTTAGCCTTGGTTTCTCGTAGACTTTCCTCAAGTTCACTCATCTTCTTTGCCCATTGCCTTTTCATACGTTCGCGGCTATCTTTCCAAGCTCTTGTTCTCTTTTTATTTTGGCTCTCAGTATCGCTAGCATCTGGGCTCTTTTCCTGGCCTACCCCTGGGTTTTGCTGCAAAGCTTGAGCTCGAGTGACTACCTGTACTGGTGCAGTGGAAGTGACACTTCCTGAGGAGTCTACCACTAACCCAACAACGTTGATAGGGGTGATTTTTGGCATGCTATTGGGGTTCTTAGGGCAATCTCGTAAGAGATGCTCTTTTCCGTAGTCTTGGCAAAAGCCTTGGATAGTCACGGACTGAGTTTGTGTAGGCGGAGGTAAGGGACAATCACGAATGAGGTGATCACCTTGGCATCTGTAGCACGGTCCTCTTGGGAATGGAGGTCTGACTTGCCTAGATTGAGGCCTAGGATTGGGATTTGCATACATGACGTTCGTGTAGTCTGACTCCCAACTGGGTTCGCTTGTCTCTTCGCTATAATAGGACTCACCATGCTCAGGAGACTGCATGTAGTAGGCCTGGGGGCTATCAACATGGGTAGAATCAAAGCTATGATCACTTGGGTCATTTTCAGAGATCAAGGGTGTTACTGGGACTATAGCTCTATTCAGGTTCTCTTCTGCAGCAGTATACTTTACCGGAATCACATTAGCTGGGGCTGGGGGTTGTTGTGCTAGCACAGGCTGAGGCCTTTGTTGGTTTTGATATTGAGGTTGGAAATTTTGTTGTGGCCTACCATATGGTTGTGGAGGGTACTGGTTCTGGTATCTGCCTTGTTGGTAGGGCTGAGGGTAGGGTTGCCTAACCGCCTACTTGTTGTATGGGCAATCTTGTGCGGTGTGGTTGGTGTATCTCCGTTCTATGGTGCAGTACTGGCTACTAGGGTTTACTTGGGGTTGAGCCATAATGGGACAGACGTTCGCCATATGGTCACCACCGCATGTATAGCATCTTTTCACTGGGGCAAACCTTGGGATTTGTTTGCTAGTTACTCCTAATTTCTGGGCCACTTTCTCTGCGAGTTCCTCAATTGATGTGGATTGCGTGGAAGAGTGACTAGATGCACTGTCTGAATCTTTGTAAATTTTGGACAGCTCTAGCTCTTCTCCTAGGTTATCTTCAATGTCAATGCATATACGTACACACTCTTCTATTGTCCTAGGGTCTTTCAGATACACGTAGGATCTCAATTTTGGACTCAGCAATCCATCAAGGAATAAGGCTACTTGTTTAGCAGATGTGGGTAGTTCCGAAATAGGGCACCTTTCAAGATATTGTCTAAATCTTCTTCCGGCCAATCTGACAGTCTCTTGGGGGGTCTGTTTGAAGCTGTGAATCAATGAGGAGGTATTGTGTCTTATGCCACTCTTAGAGAACTCTACAATGAATGCCTCTAGGAGTTGGTCTATGCACCTGAACTGACGCTCATCTAATGGCTGAAACCATGTAAGTGCCGTGTTCCTAAGGGTTAGACCAAAGGCATTATACTGCGTGAATAGATCTTCCACTTGTTCAGCTCTCAAGACTTGCTTGAACTCCGCCACATGATCATAGGGATCTCCTGTGCCGTCAAAGTAATTCTTCATGGACTTAACTAGCTGGGTGGGTCTCAAAGTTCTTGTGTGCTCTCTAGGCCTCGGTAGAGGGAATCCATCTACATTTCTTTGGTTCCTGTGGGCTCTAAGCATCTCAGGTTCTACCCTATTCGCCTCCGTTCTCGTTCTTTCTCTGCCCACTGGGTTGGCAAAACTTACTTCTGGTCTCTCTCTACTTCTGTCTCTTTGCGTACCATGAGCTTGGGAAGTTCCAGCCCCTGGGTGACCATAGGATACATTTGATCTTGGTTGGGGGAAAATGAATTCGCCCTTCCAAGTGTAAGCATGCCTATCATTTTCTGTCACCACAAAGATCCTCTCCGAAGTGGGGTCTAAGTAGGTCACTCTACCTGGGCTATCTGGATCCTTAAACTCATAGATCATGATTGTTCCTATATCAGTTGGGTGATCCGGTTTATATCTCCAAAAGGCTTCGTCCGTTTCTCGATTGAGAAGCAAATCTATGCACTTGTTATCTTGGGGGACCCACTCAGGCGTGATAATTCTAGTGAGAACTGATTTACCTCGAGGGGTTCTAGGTTCCGCACCCATGTTCCCTTGTTCCAGGTCACCTAAGTCCGCTTCTGAGATTACATTCCCAAAGTCATATGTCCTATCAGGATGACTAGTGACTACATATATAGTTCCTTCTTTGTCCAGGTATGCACCATTTTCAAACTTGACAGCTGGGTGTTCTAGTCCAATGGATTGGTCAGGGTTTTTAATCTGGACCACGGATCTTCCTAGGCCGTCCTCATAGATGCTAGCACCTAATCGGTTGGTCCTAAGGTACTCTAGCTGCGTTTTGTAAGGGCCTTCTACCCTGTACAGGTAAGGCACACCTGAACTTCCCGTAGGTCTGTCCATGCCTTGAGACATCCCTGATTCACTGGTCTCAGAGCTAGGGTAGTTCGATTGGTGGCTCAACTGCTGGGTCCAGGACCTAGCAGTGTGGTTGACACTAGCCTCTGAAGATCTAAGGCTTTGTCTCTCTCTTACTAGGTGTCGTCCTGATCTAAGGTTCATATGCCTATCTAAGTAGCCCAATTCTTTGCCCAGAGTACAACCTCGTTGTCGATCAATCGGTACCAGTCACTTGATTCTTTTTAGTTATTTCTCGTGTTTAAAGTCTTGTCTGCTATTACGTCGCCCGGAATACTTGAATGTTCTTCGTACTTTCAGGTTGATCGTTCCATGTTAGGTTCTTTCCTTTATGTTGTCGACAGTACAGAGATTAAGTTTTTAGCTTGAACTTGAGTTTTTAGGTAGTCTTCAACTTGATAGTGGCCTATCGTCGCCCTGACTTACTCCTACTTCTAATCGTTCTTAGCCTAAGCTAGGAATTGACGAAGAGGAGTTGAGAATATTCCGACCTTTCTTGCCGAACCTTGCTCTTTAGTGCTCGAGAAGTTGATTCTCAAGCGTGCGCCACACCGTTGCTTGGATACTCTCAGTTGCTTCTCAATAGGCCTGCATAAATCCCAAGATTAGCTCCAAGTAGACCTTTCAATTGACAGACAATTTATTTCAGACACTTTTTTAATGACCCTTGTTCCCCCTTTTGCATTGTTAGAAATCTACTCTAGAGCTCCCTTGGTGTTCCTACCCCTCAGTGTGTCAACTTCCAAATATCCTATCTGAAAATCAACGCGTTATTCTTATAAAAAACAGTTGAGGGCGTGTAGTATATGTCACGAGCTTTCCGACAAGCCCTAGAGCTCAGAAAATGGATTTCGTATGAAAAAGTTATGACCGTTCAGGGTTTAGGGGGTTAACTAGACAAACAGAACCTTTCGGGGGTTTTAATGCATTTTCTAAGGCCTTCGTAAGTAGATGAGTACATGAAAGTGCAAATATGCCCAAAATTTAGCCTAAATTTCCAAAAATTCACTCCTTAATTTTTTGCCGAAAATGCATGTCTATCGCGATAGACGGTGTCTGTCGCGATAGACACAATCTATCGTGGGGGCTGTCTGTCGCGATAGACGGTGTCTGTCGCGATAGACAGTGTCTATCGTGGATTTCTGTCTGTCGCGATAGACGGTGTCTGTCGCGATAGACAGTGTCTATCGTGGATTTCTGTCTGTCGCGATAGACGGTGTCTGTCGCGATAGACAGTGTCTATCGTGGATTTCTGTCTGTTGCGATAGACGGTGTCTGTCGCGATAGACAGTGTCTATCGCGGATTTCTGTCTGTCGCGATAGACGGTGTCTGTCGCGATAGACGGTATCTGTCGCGGATTTCTGTCTGTCGCGATAGACGGTGTCTGTCGCGATAGACGGTATCTGTCGCGGAATTTCGGTCTGTCGCGATAGACTGTGTCTGTCGCGATAGACGGTATCTGTCGCGGATTTCTGTCTGTCGCGATAGACGGTGTCTGTCGTGATAGACGGTATCTGTCGCGGAATTTCGGTCTGTCGCGATAGACGCTATCTGTCGTGGGTCTCTGTCTGTCGCGATAGACGGTGTCTGTCGCGATAGACAGTGTCTGTCGCGATAGACGGTGTCTGTCGCGATAGACTGAAAAAATGCAAATTTTTGAAAAACTTCTAGTGATCTAGAGTGCCCTCAAGGTGTAGGTTACAGTGATAAACATGCATTCACAAAATGTTAAGATTTTCTGTCTGTCGCGATAGACAGAGGCTGTCGTCCCGGGACCTGTGCAGAGCCTGTCGTACCTGCGCACACTGCTGGGGATGATGGTACAGCAAAAAACCTGCAAAATAGCTCAGAAAACATGCAAAAACAGCACATGCAAGTTCGCTCTCTCGCTCTCTCTCACAAGTGAAATGAGGGAAATGAGGTGGAGGTGGGGATATAGTCAAAAAACTGAAATTTTCGCGATGATGGAGATGGACGTGGGAGATGGTGATGATGATGATGGTGAAGAAAGTAAAAGAAAATCGATGAGAGTGAAGAAAATACCTACAACTCCAACGCGTCAACTCTACGTCTTACCATCACACGCTCGTCCTCAAAGCTCGATCCCCGGCAACGGCGCCAAAATTTGGTGTAGCTCAGTGATGAGTAGCACCTCCTTTAATGTCAATCCGGGAAGACGTGAGGATGGTATGAAGACCTCGAGCAAGTGGCGACACAAGTGCGTGAGTGAGAAGCACACAAGCATGCACACACATACACACACACGCGCACACACGGCAAGACAAAGAGAGAGAATCAATGGAGTGCTTTAGATTACTTTCACAAGCTCTTACAAGTTCGTTTCAATTACAATCTAACCTCAAAAATGAGCTCTCTAGCTCTTTTTATAGTTTTTGACTAGCTTTTGGCCCTGTCCAGACCTAGTGTCCGGCCTAGTTAAAAATTAGGTTCCAGGGCTTATTTGAGGGCTCAAACGAAGTCTAAAAATTATGAAATTTGGTACGATGGTACTTCTAATACTCCTCAAGCTCGAGGACTCCTCGGCTTGCACAAAATGGAGTCTAATCTACCAAAAACGGGATTTACAATGTTTGTGTAGTGATTAAAATCACTTGGGTTGTACATCATCTATGGGAAAAAATGATCTGGCCTTGTTGCCGTATTGTGCATGACTCCTTTGTTGCTTTGTATGCCAACACTAGGGAACTCCTTCGCTTTGATCCTTGATGGTGTGGCTCGCTTGATGCCCTTTTGAGAACCTGCCTCTCGGGCTGTGGTTTGTTCCTTCTTGCGTATCCAGATCTGCTTCATGCCACGAGGCACTCCGTATTGCATAGGTTGGTGCTCCTGCTTCTTGATCATCGGTCTCCTTAGTGTCGTGTGATGCTCAGCCTGCCTTTTTAGAATCTTCTTTGGAACAACTAGGAACACCTTATTGACTTCTGTTCCTTCGGTAAGAGTGACAAACCTCTGCACCATAGAACTTTGGACAAGTACATCATTGTTATCTTTATGTGGGTTCCTGGAAGGACTAGGAGTCGGTGCCTCTTCTAGTGGTCTGAGTGATTGATTTTCTAATTCAATCATGAGGGGTTTTTGGCCTACCCAAGCTTGAAGAAGTCCACTTCTTAGGTTGAGGTTGACTGCATGATCATAGATCCAGTCTTGGCCCAAGACAAGAGGTTCGGTAAGATCCTCGTCTTCACAGACTAGTACTTCTGCTGGCATTAGGGTCTCTTGAACATAGAGGGGAAGTTCCACCTCTCCCATGCAAGGGGTTTCAACCCCTCCCAACCCTATGAGATATGCCTCAATAGGCTTGACCTTCAATTGCAATTTTTGACAGTAAGAAAGCCGAACAACACTAGTGGCTGCTCCTGAATCAATTAAAGCTCTCACGGTCCTTGCACTCTCTCCTTGTCCTACATCTAGGGTCACAAAAGGTCGTCAATCAACTATCTTATGGGACCGTTTACCTGAAACCTCGCACATGACCATGTGATAACCTAGAACTTCATGAGCGTCAGTCATGGGTTGATCTCTACCTTGTCTTCTCAGTTTCATTTGTCGGATGCGCTCTAAAGCTTCGGCCTATGCTTCTTCTCGAATTCGCTTTTCCTCTTCCTTACGTTTCTTTGCAGTATTGAGTCGATTGAGCATTTCTTCAGTTAGGGGTTCTTGATATAACTTGACTCTGCATCCGCTTATGTAGCTAGGGAGAACATCGCCTTCTAAAGTGGCTAGTTGTACTGCTCCACTAGTTGAAATCCTATTTATGATCATAGGTCCATAGCCACACTTCTCTAACTTTCTCGCATGTTGCTTTAGGGTGTAGACTAGTACTAGATCTCCTACTTTCAAGCCTTTATCCTTCACATGTGTATCAAAATAAGCCTTTTGCCTCTTCTTGGCTGCATAGATTCCTGCTGCAGCCCTCAATCGTGTCTCACCTAAACGTTCAAGATCAAAGACTCTACATGAGAGTTCATGGCCTATCCAGTCATGCTCTTGTGCTACTTTTAATGTAGGTATCAAAAAGTCCAATGGTAGCACCGCATTCTGGCCAAACACCATCTGAAAGGGTGTGGCTTGGAGTACCGTTTTATAGGCAACTCAGTATGCCCAAATAGCATGGTGTAGCTATTTGTCCCAATCAGAGTGTTTGTTATTCACCACTTTAGTTAGCACGTTGCATAAGATCTTATTTGTGCTCTCAGCCTGGCCATTAGCTTGTGGATGATAGGGATCAGACTTCTTATGTATCACCAAGAATTCTTGGAGAAGGTTTTCTATGACTTCATTCAAGAAGTGTGTGCCTCTATCACTCACTAATTCTATTGGCAATCAGTATCTAGTGAACACATTTTCAAATAAGAACTTTGCTGTTGTTTGAGCATCATTCTTCGTAGTGGCTTTCACTTCTACCCACTTGGTTAGATAGTCTGTGGCCACAATGATATACTTAGCATGTGAACCCTTAGCTGGGGGATTAATAGGACCAACAAAGTCTATTCCCCACTTAGAGAATGCACCTCCACCCATCATAGGCTTCAATGGCATCTCATCCTTGCATATGGGATACTGAGTCCGCTGACAAACCTCACACCTCTTCACGTAGGTATGTGCATCCATGTGAAGGGTGGGCCACCAAAATCCTGCAAATAGTATTGCCTTGATCACCCGATCTAGACCGAAGTGTCCTCCTGCTACACCTTGGTGAGCAGTTTCTAATATCTTGAGGTATTCGCTCTCATGGACACACAGTCTCACGTAACCATCTTTACCACGTTTGTATAAATTATCTCCAATGATTGTGTAATCTAAGGCCTCCTTTGTCTAGCCAAGGTCATATCTTGAGGGAATGTTTTTGTCCTCAGAAAGCCTACTAATGGTTCACTCCAGTCTCGTACTAAAGATATTCAATAAAGAGTAGCATGTTCCACTGGTGGTTTAGTGCAACAGATTGGGCATTCTTTGCACATTCTATGGACATCAACTTCCATAGTTGGCCAATGCACTCCTAGTCTCCTCAGTGTCTGTAGGGTTCGTTGTTTTGAGTAGTGTTGCTCTAATGCACCTACATGTGCTAATTGTAACCATTTAGCGTACTCGTCCTCTTCCACACAACAGGCTAATATTCCTTGATTCGTATGTTTATACATACTCCTTGCTAAGATATGATGCTTTTGAGCTTTTACCATCTCTCTATCTTTTGTGTGTATTACTGGGTGATTAGGGCCGTATTTCAATACTAGCACTAATGGCTTAGCCCACTGAGGTACAACTTCCAAATTAAACAAGTAAGCATCAGGTAAATCATTTGATACTCCTTGTGGGGCCTCTCCTGATGTGAGTCTTGAGAGATGATCTGCTCTCAGGTGGGTCTTGCCCTTCCTCACCACTACCTCAAAGTCATATTCCATTAGTAAGAGGAACCATCTTACTAATCTAACTGTATTGCATGGCTTGTTCACCAGGTACAGTAGAGCTTGATGATCAGTAAAAAATTTAAACTTATTTGCAAGCAAATAGTGTCTAAACTTTTTAACTGCGTATACCATGCCTAACCCTTCTCGTTTAGTGGTGGTATAATTTCGTTCAACTGCATTCAAATGTCTACTGGCATAGGCAATTGGAAGATCCATGTTACCTTCACCTATAGGTTGAGCTAGCACGCATCCAATAGCATAATTGGATGCATCCACATGGACATGGAATAGCTTGTTCCAATCTGGTGTGGTCAAGATTGGTGCTGAACATAATCTTCATTTGAGCTCCTTGAAAGAGTTCTCACATTCATCAGTCCACTCAAAGTTAGTTAGGAGAGCATACAGAGGCTTTGCAATGACTGCATACATGTGAATGAACCGGCGGTAGTAACCACAATGCCCCATGAAGGCCCGTACCTCCTTGACATTCCTTGGCCTAGGCAGTTCTGCTATAGCTCTCACTTTCTCCTCATCAGTGGATATGCCATTCTTTGACACTATGTGCCCTAGGATCTTGCCTTGCCTGACCATGAAAACACACTTTTCTGGGTTCAAGCAGACTTGATATTCTCTACATTTGTCAAAGATTTGTCTGAGTTCAGGTATATGGGTCTGTCTAATGTTGGAATGAGCGCAAAGATCATCAACATAGACTTCCAAAGTTTTCCTCAAGAACTCTTTAAACACGTGGCACATCAGCCTCTGGAAGGTTGCAGGTGCATTGATAAGCCCGAATGGCATTACCCTAAAGGCAAATATGCCCCACTCTGTGGCAAAAGCCGTCTTATGCTGATCTTCTGGTGCAATGGCTACTTGATTGTAGCCAGAGAACCCATCTAAGAAGCTGTACACTTCCTTGCCTGCTACCCTTTCTAATAGATGCTCAGTGATAGGAAGCAGATAACTATCCCTGATAGTGGCTGCGTTAACCTTCTTCAAGTTAATGCATACACGTAATTTGCCATTCTTTTTGGGCACCACTACAATGGGGGATACCCATTTAGTGTGCTCAATTTCATAGATAAATCCAGCTTCAACCAAGCGATCTATCTCCTCTTTGATCTTGGCAGGATAATTGTCATGTATGTGTATGGCTTTTGTTTAGAGGGTCTCGCATCTGTGGTCATGGGGATCGTGTGAGAGCATATGTCGGGGTCCACGCCTTCTAGGTCCTTGTAGCTCCAAGCAAATACATCTCTGTACTCTCTTAGCAAAGCTATCAACTCTTGCTCTTCTTCTTCCGTCAGGTCATGCCCTATGTAGGTGCATCTTTCTTCTCCCTCTTCTATGGCTACAACTATTTTCTTGGTGGTTTCCTTGCTACCATAGGCCTCTCCTGCTTGTGCTTCGTGTTTAGGCATTCTTATCACGACTCTCCTATCGTCTATCTCATATTTTTTAAAGTTTTCAGGGACCTCAAACAAGGATTCTTCCTCTTCTGCTGTGACCTCTTTCTTTTTCCTCTTCTTGCCTTCACTCTTGGTGGCCACTTGTGTGGTTAATCTCACATCATTGGTAAGCTCTTCATGTCTCTGAGGATGAACTTCTACTTCATAGAAGTATACTTCATCTGATGCAAATTGTGGGTCCATAATGATTGATTCTAGATCAGAGTCACTTGCATCCTCAAATGCATCAGGGCTAGGTTCGCATTCTTCTAAAATTGAGTCTCCCATGATTGGCTCTATGGAGAAGACTGAAATGTCATAGCCATCCTCGTCACAATGGGGTGTCCATTGTTCTTCATTGATGGCTACATCCATTGTTGCTAAATTTTCAGCCCAACCGTGAGGCTCAAATTCTTCGTCAGGAAAAACTACAGGTGCATAGGCTGGGTCTTGAATTGATCTATGGGTTTCTTTTGCACCTACCTCTCTGCTTTCTCTCTCTTCTCTTCTTCTACTGCTACCTTACACATCCATAAGTGAGTGTTTTCATGCATCCATGAGGATCCTGATCCTATGGAATGCACTGACTCAGTATCATCTTTGGCTCTATGGATGGGATTCCATTGAATGGGGGGTACATCTCTATGAGAGTAATCCTTGAGATTGACTTTGGTTGTAACACCTAAGTGTTGCAAGTACAAAGAATTGGTTCCCCAATCCTGTACCACTTGCAACTACCGCATAAATGGTCTCCCCAAAATCATCTCATAGGCCTGGTTTTTACTAAAGTCACATATAGCGAATGTATGCTCAGACTCTACACCACATGTAGTGAGAGTTATTCCTTCTAGCAATCCCAAAGGTCTCTCAATATGACCATCGGCCATTTGCAATTTCATTCTCGTCGGCCTGAGTGCTGGCTTGCCCCAACGCTTCCATAGGGAAGTGGTAGCAATTGCAACTCTTGCACTTGAGTCCAAAATTGCTTTGGTTGTGTATTCTTGATGGGTAACTGGGAGATAGGTATTTCCTTCTTCTCCTTCACTCATATCTCCTATCTTATCCAATGGTATTTCTGGCACTGTTCTATGTGATCCTACTTGGGAACGCGATTTCGCTATGTCTGCCACTTGTTTGGCTACATGTTTCCACACTTCTGGCTTAACTTTGAGTAGCTCTTCTAAAGTGAGGTTTCACTGCACTTTAGTGTTCTTTACTACCTCAGTATTCCTAGGTATGATCGAATCTTCGTTTCTTATCATGACCATGGGTGCTCTCATGCAAGTTGACTTGGTTTCCCATGGGACTGTGAAATGGGGTAGTTCCTGTAAGAAATTAGACTCGAAGTCTAATCTCTCTTGAGAGTGGTTGCTCTCCTGCTCTTCATAAATAGAAGGGATGTCTTGTGGGAATTGATCATGTGCATCATCCACAAGTTCAATGGGAGGAGGGACTTCACTTTCCTTTGCCCATTTCTCTTCTTGAATCTCTCTCAAGAACTCTGGTGAATACCTATTCATAGAAGAAGAGGTGTCTGGTTCAGTGGAGTTAGGCACAAAAGCTTCCTAGGGAGGAATGCTTATTCTATCTCTTGCACTTTCCTCAGCCTGGTAGGTGGCTCCGTTCCCAAACTTTGTAAGTAACCTCTCCAATCTATCCAATAGACCATCAAAATGCAATGGTGTCCTAGTGGAGCTAGAGCCATTGAATAAGCGGCTGGCTTCAAACATGGCTTGCGCCAATTTGACCATCTTAGCACAAAGCTTTGTTCGCTCTAACTCTAGATCGGCTCTAGGGTAACATTTGTCATGTTCTGTCACGTTTGGCCCTTCTTGGATTCTGGTCTGATATGCTTTGAGTATCATGTCTAGATGCTCAGGAGTAAGATCGGCTAGGACTGATCCTACTCTGGGTGGTGGGTGGGCTATGTCTGGTGGATTAGAAAGTTGGGGAATGGAAGGTGATGGGTTGGAGGGAGATGGAAAGGGTAGTGGTGGGGTAGTGTGAGAGTGGTTTTGAGATGCAAGTTCACTTATCTTTGCCTTGGTTTCCCTCAAGCTTTCTTCAAGTTCGCTCATTTTCTGTGACCATTGTCTTTTCATTCTCTCCCGGCTATCTCTCCAAGCTCTTGTCCTCTTCTTGGTTAGGCTCTCTGTCTCACTAACCTCAGAACTCTTTTCCTGTCCTACTCCTTGGGTTTGCTGCAAGTCTTGAGATCTAGTGACCACATGCACGGGGGCTGTGGAAGTTATACTTCCCGTAGAGTCTACCACTAACCCAATGACATTGATAGGAGTGATTTTTGGTAGGTTATTTGGGTTCTTTGGGCAATCTCGTAAGAGATGCTCTTTCCCGCAATCTTGACAAAAGCCCTGAATTGTCACTGGTTGGGGTTGTGTAGGGGCAGGTAGTGGACAATCACGTATGAGGTGATCTCCCTGACATCTGAAGCATGGTCCTCTAGGAAATGGTGGTGGCACTTGCCTAGGTTGAGGTCTAGAGTTGGGGTTTGTGTACATGATATTAGCATACTCAGGCTCCCCACTATTTTCACTTGGGTCCTCATAATAGTATGACTCGTTATGCTCGGGTGACTGCATGTAGTAAGCTTGTGGGCTATCAATATGTGTGGAGTCAAAACTATGGTCACTTGGATCACTGTCTGATAGCAACGGGGTGACTAGGACTATGGCTTTGTTCGGATTTTCTTCAGCAGATGCATATTTCACTAGGATCACATTGGTTGGAGCAGGGGGTTGTTGCACTAGGACTGGTTGAGGTCTCTGCTGCCCTTGATAAGGTGGCTGATATGGTTGCTGTGGTTTGCCATATTGCTGTGGTGGGTACTGATTCTGGTATCTACCCTGTTGTGGATATGGCTGAGGGTAATTTTTCCTGACCGTTTGTTTGTTATATGGGCAGTCTTGTGCAGTGTGGTTGGTGTACCTTCGCTCTATGGTGCAGTACTGGCTACTAGGATTCACTAGGGGTTGAGCCATAATGGGACATACGCTTGCCATATGGTCACCTCCACAAGTATAGCACCGCTTAACTGGGGCAAATCTTGGAATTTGTTTGCTAGAGACACCGAGTATTTGAGCTACCTTCTCTGCAAGTTCCTCAATGGATGTGGATTGACCAGAGGTAAGGCTACTAGAGCTATCCGAATCCTTGTAAGTTTTTGGTAGCTCCAACTCATCACCAATATTATCCTCAATGTCTATGCACATGCGCACGCATTCTTCTATAGTTCTGGGGTCCTTCAGATACACATATGACCTGAGCTTGGTGCTCAACAATCCATCTAAGAACAAAGCAACTTGCTTGGCTGGTGTGGGTAACTCAGGCATTGGACACCTCTCTAGGTATTGCCTAAACCGTCTTCCTGCTAGTCTGACAGTCTCTTGAGGTGTTTGCTTAAAGCTATGAATTAGGGAGGAGGTATTATGCCGTATGCCACTCTTAGAGAACTCAGTGATGAAAGCCTCTAAAAGTTGTTCTATGCTCCTGAACTGCCTGTCATGTAGTGGTTGAAACCACGTAAGAGTTGTGTTTCTAAGAGTCAATCCAAAAGCATTGTATTGTGTGAATAGGTCCTCAACTTGTTCAGCTCTCAAGACTTGTCTAAATTCAGCTACATGATCGTATGGGTCTCCTGTACCATCAAAATAATTCTTTTTGGACTTCACCAACTGAGTTGGCCTTAGGGTCCTAGTGTGTTCTCTCGGCCTTGGCAAAGGGAAATTGTCACCATTTCGTTGGTTCCTTGAGGCTCTAGGTCTCTTAGTTTCTTCTCTATCCGTCTCTGTTCTCATCCTTTCTCTTCCCAGAGGGTTGGCAAAGCTTACCTCAGGTCTGTCTCTACTTCTATCCCTTTGAGCTCCATGGGCTTGGGAAGTCCCAGCTCCTTGGTGACTGTAGGACACATTGGACCGAGGTTGGGGAAAAACAAATTCACCCTTCCATGTGTAGGCATGTCTGCCATGCTCAGTGACCACGAAGATCCTCTCTGATGAATTGTCTAGGTAGGTTACATTGCCTGGGCTATCAGGGTCTTTGAACTCATAGATTGTGAGGGCACCTACTTCATGAGGCACAGCAGACTTATATCTCCAAAAAGCCTCATCGGTTTCTCGGTTTAAAAGCAAATCTATGCTTTTACTATCCTGAGGAATCCACTCTGGAGTCATGATCCTGGTCAAGACTGATTTACCATGGGGAGTCCTCGGCTCTCTCTCTAAATTCCCTTGCTCTATATCACCCATGTCGGTCTCTGCGATCACATTCCCGAACTCGTCTGTTCTATCTGGAAGAGTGGTGACTACATAAATAGTCCCTTCTTTATCTAGGTATGCTCCATTCTCAAACTTGACTACCGAGTGTTCTAGTCCATGGGGTTGATCAGGGTTCTTAATCTGGACCATAGATCTTCTCAGGCCATCTTCGTAGATGCGAGCACCTAGACGATTAGTCCTGATGTATTCCAATGGAGTCTTGTAAGGTCCTTCTGGCTTTTCTGGGTGCGCCAACCCTGAACTACCTACTGGTCTCTCCATGTTATAGGACATCTCAGAATCACTTGTTTCTGATCGGGGAGTGTACGGGTAATCACTCAACTGTTGGGCCCAAGACCTAGCAGTGTGATTGACACTAGCTTCAGAAGATCTGAGGCTTTGTCTGTCTCGGCCTAAGTGTCTACCTGACCTAAGGTTCATATGCCTGCTTTTATCTACCCCCCTGGTCCTAAGTACACTCTCGTTGCAGGTTAATTTGCACCAATCACTTTGTTCTTTTTAGTTGAATATTGTGTTAAGCTCTTGTTTGGAAACAGGTCGTCAGGATTACTTAAGTGAATTTCGCACTTGATATTTGATCGATTCAAGTTTACTTTTGTTCCTTAGAATTTTCGCACTTAAGCTCTACTTAATGCTTGTACTTTGTTGATTAGTTCTCTTGGACTTGATTAGTGCCTAGCGTTGCCCTAGTTAATCACCACACCTACGTCATGCTTAGCCTAGGCTAGGAATTGACAAAGGAGGGTTGAGAGAACTTCCAACCTCAATCCTCTGGTTGCTCAGACTGCTACACCAGCCCAGGAAGCCTTCTCCCAAGCTTGGTACTCACCCTTGCTAGCTTGCCTTGGAATGCCTTGCTTGCACACAATGTTCCTGCAAAAGTTCACCAGTTAATATAGCTCCTTCACCACAATGGATTGAAAGACACACATCAACAATTACAGGCCCCCTTGGAGTAACTCACTGTACCCCCAAAATCTTATGACCCCCCACATATGATTCTTACAAAAACCAGTCAAGGTCCACGTAGGATTCTCAACAAATGTTCCAACGAGACCAAAATCTCATCAATCGGAGTTCGTATGATGAAGTTATGACCATTCAGGCATGTAGGGGTCAAAACAGGCTCTCAGGGTTCAGGAAATTCCTCCCTAGTTTTTTAGGTATTTTGCCCACTTCTAAGGCTCTAATATCATCCCAAGGAGTCCAAAATTAAGCCCAAAAGCACCTCAATTCAAACAATTAATTCACCCTAAAAATTCATGCGTTAAGCCCGTGTATCGCAATAGGTCGGGTTGGTGTGTCATGATAGGTCAAAGTGTCACGATAGGTGGAAGTGTCGCGATAGGTGGAAGTGTCGCGATAGGTGGAAGTGTCGCGATAGGTGGAGGTGTCGTGATAGTTCGAGGTGTCGCGATACTTGGGAGTGTCGCGATAGGTCGGGGTGTCGCGATACTTGAGAGTGTCGCGATAGGTCAAGGTGTCGCGATACTTAGGAGTGTCGCGATAGGTCGGAAGTGTCACGATAGGTGGGAGTGTCGCGATAGGTCAAGGTGTCGCGATACTTGGGAGTGTCGCGATAGGTCGAGGTGTCGCGATACTTGGGAGTGGCGCGATAGGTCGAGGTGTCGTGATACTTGGGAGTGTCACGATAGGTCGAGGTGTCGCGATACTTGGGAGTGTCGCGATAGGTCGAGGTGTCGCGATACTTGGGAGTGTCGCGATAGGTCGAGGTGTCACGATACTTGGGAGTGTCGCGATAGGTCGAGGTGTCGCGATACTTCGAGATATGGTGAATTTTTCTGTTCTGGCTAGTGATTCGAGGAGCTCTCAGCCTGTGCAGTGTCGTGGTGCACTCAGAATTGTGATTGGGTCAACTCTTGCACTTTCCTCAGCCTGGTAGGTGGCTCCATTCCCAGACTTTGTAAGTAACCTCTCCAATCTATCCAATAGACCATCAAAATGCAATGGTGTCCTAGTGGAGCTAGAGCCATTGAATAAGCGGCTGGCTTCAAACATGGCTTGCGCCAATTTGACCATCTTAGCACAAAGCTTTGTTCGCTCTAACTCTAGATCGGCTCTAGGGTAACATTTTTCATGTTCTGTCACGTTTGGCCCTTCTTGGATTTTGGTCTGATATGCTTTGAGTATCATGTCTAGATCCTCAGGAGTAGGATCGGCTAGGACTGATCCTACTCTGGGTGGTGGGTGGGCTATGTCTGGTGGATTAGAAAGTTGGGGAATGGAAGGTGATGGGTTGGAGGGAGATGGAAAGGGTGGTGGTGGGGTAGTGTGAGAGTGGTTTTGAGATGCAAGTTCACTTATCTTTGCCTTGGTTTCCCTCAAGCTTTCTTCAAGTTCGCTCATTTTCTGTGACCATTGTCTTTTCATTCTCTCCCGGCTATCTCTCCAAGCTCTTGTCCTCTTCTTGGTTAGGCTCTCTGTCTCACTAACCTCAGAACTCTTTTCCTGTCCTACTCCTTGGGTTTGCTGCAAGGCTTGAGATTTAGTGACCACATGCACGGGGGCTGTGGAAGTTATACTTCCCGTAGAGTCTACCACTAACCCAATGACATTGATAGGAGTGATTTTTGGTAGGTTATTTGGGTTCTTTGGGCAATCTCGTAAGAGATGCTCTTTCCCGCAATCTTGACAAAAGCCCTGAATTGTCACTAGTTGGGGTTGTGTAGGGGCAGGCAGTGGACAATCACGTATGAGGTGATCTCCCTGACATCTGAAGCATGGTCCTCTAGGAAATGGTGGTGGCACTTGCCTAGGTTGAGGTCTAGAGTTGGGGTTTGTGTACATGATATTAGCATACTCAGGCTCCCCACTATTTTCACTTGGGTCCTCATAATAGTATGACTCGTTATGCTCCGGTGACTGCATGTAGTAAGCTTGTGGGCTATCAATATGTGTGGAGTCAAAACTATGGTCACTTGGATCATTGTCTGATAGCAACAGGGTGACTAGGACTATGGCTTTGTTCGGATTTTCTTTAGCAGATGCATATTTCACTAGGATCACATTGGTTGGAGCAGGGGGTTGCTGCACTAGGACTGGTTGAGGTCTGTGCTGCCCTTGATAAGGTGGCTGATATGGTTGCTGTGGTTTGCCGTATTGCTGTGGTGGGTACTGATTCTGGTATCTACCCTGTTGTGGATATGGCTGAGGGTAATTTTTCCTTACCGTTTGTTTGTTATATGGGCAGTCTTGTGCGGTGTGGTTGGTGTACCTTCGCTCTATGGTGCAGTACTGGCTACTAGGATTCACTAGGGGTTGAGCCATAATGGGACATATGCTTGCCATATGGTCACCTCCACAAGTATAGCACCGCTTAACTGGGGCAAATCTTGGAATTTGTTTGCTAGAGACACCGAGTTTTTGAGCTACCTTCTCTGCAAGTTCCTCAATGGATGTGGATTGACCAGAGGTAATGCTACTAGAGCTATCCGAATCCTTATAAGTTTTTGATAGCTCCAACTCATCACCAAGATTATCCTCAATGTCTATGCACATGCGCACGCATTCTTCTATAGTTTGGGGTCCTTCAGATACACATATGACCTGAGCTTGGTGCTCAACAATCCATCTAAGAACAAAGCCACTTGATTGGCTGGTGTGGGTAAGTCAGGCATTGGGCACCTCTCTAGGTATTGCCTAAACCGTCTTCCTGCTAGTCTGACAGTCTCTTGAGGTGTTTGCTTAAAGCTATGAATTAGGGAGGAGGTATTATGCCGTATGCCACTCTTAGAGAACTCAATGATGAAAGCCTCTAAAAGTTGTTCTATGCTCCTGAACTGCCTGCCATGTAGTGGTTGAAACCACGTAAGAGTTGTGTTTCTAAGAGTCAATCCAAAAGCATTGTATTGTGTGAATAGGTCCTCAACTTGTTCAGCTCTCAAGACTTGTCTAAATTCAGCTACATGATCGTATGGGTCTCCTGTGCCATCAAAATAATTCTTTTTGGACTTCACCAACTGAGTTGGCCTTAGGGTCCTAGTGTGTTCTCTCGGCCTTGGCAAAGGGAAATTGTCACCATTTCGTTGGTTCCTTGGGGCTCTAGGTCTCTCAATTTCTTCTCTATCCGTCTCTGTTCTCATCCTTTCTCTTCCCAGAGGGTTGGCAAAGCTTACCTCAGGTCTGTCTCTACTTCTATCCCTTTGAGCTCCATGGGCTTGGGAAGTCCCAGCTCCTTGGTGACTGTAGGAAACATTGGACCGAGGTTGGGGAAAAACAAATTCACCCTTCCATGTGTAGGCATGTCTGCCATGCTCAGTGACCACGAAGATCCTCTCTGATGAATTGTCTAGGTAGGTTACTTTGCCTGGGCTATCAGGGTCTTTGAACTCATAGATTGTGAGGGCACCTACTTCATGAGGCACAGCAGGCTTATATCTCCAAAAAGCCTCATCGGTTTCTCGGTTTAGAAGCAAATCTATGCTTTTATTATCCTGAGGAATCCACTCTGGAGTCATGATCCTGGTCAAGACTGATTTACCATGGGGAGTCCTCGGCTCTCTCTCTAAATTCCCTTGCTCTATATCACCCATGTCGGTCTCTGTGATCACATTCCCGAACTCGTCTGTTCTATCTGGAAGAGTGGTGACTACATAAATAGTCCCTTCTTTATCTAGGTATGCTCCATTCTCAAACTTGACTACCGAGTGTTCTAGTCCATGGGGTTGATCAGGGTTCTTAATCTGGACCACAGATCTTCTCAGGCCATCTTCGTAGATGCGAGCACCTAGACGATTAGTCCTGATGTATTCCAATGGAGTCTTGTAAGGTCCTTCTGGCTTTTTTGGGTGCGCCAACCCTGAACTACCTACTGGTCTCTCCATGTTATAGGACATCTCAGAATCACTTGTTTCTGCTCGGGGAGTGTACGGGTAATCACTCAACTGTTGGGCCCAAGACCTAGCAGTGTGATTGACTCTAGCTTCAGAAGATCTGAGGCTTTGTCTGTCTCGGCCTAAGTGTCTGCCTGACCTAAGGTTCATATGCCTGCTTTTATCTACCCCCCTGGTCCTAAGTACACTCTCGTTGCAGGTTAATTTGCACCAATCACTTTGTTCTTTTTAGTTGAATATTGTGTTAAGCTCTTGTTTGGAAACACGTCGTCAGGATTACTTAAGTGAATTTCGCACTTGATATTTGATCGATTCAAGTTTACTTTTGTTCCTTAGAATTTTCGCACTTAAGCTCTACTTAATGCTTGTACTTTGTTGATTAGTTCTCTTGGACTTGATTAGTGCCTAGCGTTGCCCTAGTTAATCACCACACCTACATCGTGCTTAGCCTAGCCTGTTGGGATTTGTTGGCGAAAAACTTCGGCTCTAACGCCTACTGTTGCGGGAATACTTTCGCCCTGAAAGTGGATTTCGCGACAAGGCGTGAACTCTGTCAGGCCTGCGGAAATTGCCGCGCCACCGCAATAGAATGCTAAACTAAAGTGATTCAGAACACCTCTGTAATCAACAGTAGCTCAGCCTAATTAACGTCGCTTTAACTGCGTTATTCTGCAACTCAGGTTCCACCGGAACTTCACCAGACTGTTACTGGACTGACACCGTAGTCGTACCGGAACTTCACCGAAATAAACTTAGTTCTGCTCGTAATTGCTTCAGATGAACTTATGTGAAGTAAGGAAGTAGTGTGTGAGCTTCCTTTCAACGAATGAACTTTCTTCAGGATACTTCACAGTTCTGAACTGCTACTTTCCGGTTAACTTTTGTACTGTGTGTGCATCTTCATTTCACCGGAAACTGTGATCAGCTTAAAGTAGAGACGTCTAGCTACAAGATGAGCTATCTCTCATACAAAGCTTCAAACTCTGCTACGAGTTATACTTCGTTGATTTACCGAAAAAACTTATTTTCTGATAAACTGTAACTGACAGAAAAGTTACTGAAATATGTTTACTGAGTAAACTGTTATATGCCGAAACATGCGTTTACAGAGAAGGTACTGAAGCACGTTTAGTAACGAGTCGTGATAGTTAACGATAAACTAAGCTTCCTACCGTAACACGAAATAACTTCAGATTCTTCACAAGTAAAGATTGCACGCAGTCGTCCACATGAACATGTGTTTTCAATTAGAGAAGATGTGTACAAGTAAGCTTGGCCTCTTCTTGCTCAAGTTACAGAAACTCTCCTACAGCGAGTAGTTTCTTATTACCATCTCTCTTCAGATGAAAAGACCCGATACTTCAGGCTTGTGTTATTCATCTGTACATACGCGATCTATGGCGTCTTCTGAGAACTTCTAACTCTCTCTTCACTCATACGCGATCTATGGCGTCTTCTCTATATCTGTCTTTCGTTCTTCTCTGTGTATCAGCGTTACTCGCATACACGCACACACTCCCGCGCACTTCTGCGTCGTGTTCTTCAAATCTTGCTGTATATATATACACTTTCTTGGCGCTCCTTTGCTCTGTCATTCTTCAATTCGCGTTATGCGCGCCTTACGCGCCCGCCGCGGTTAATTGCTTTGTTGTGCGGACACCGCGCACTAACTTCGCATACTGTACACCTGTGCACCGATTTTCTGAAGATTCCGTTTTCTGTCTTGTTTATTGTGTCAAATTCGTGAGTGTTTCCTTAACAGCTCCCCCTCAATCACTAATTTGACATCTTTCGGTCTTTCATATATCTTTCTTTCTTTTATACCTGCCATCTCTTTGAATCTGTTTGTCTTTGTTCCATCCAAGCTCTTTGTCAGAATATCTGCAATCTGATTTTTCGTAGGAGTGTAGACTATTTCTATCTCTTTCTCCATTACTTTTTCCCTTAGGAAATGATACTGAATCTCTATGTGTTTTGTTCTTGCGTGAAACACAGGATTCGCTGCAAGATACAGCGAGCTCATATTATCTCCATGTATGATTGGTATACTTTGATCTATACCCATGCCTTTAAGTAAAGTCTGCATCCATATTACTTCCTTTGCTGCTTCTACCAGTCCTTTGTATTCTGCTTCTGTTGATGATAAAGCTACTGTGTGTTGTTTCTTCGAACACCAGCTTACCAGCTTATCTCCTAGGTATATCATATACCCGTGCGTTGATCTTCGGTCATCTTGACTTCCTGCCCAATCTGAGTCACTATATGCTCTGAGCTTTATATCTGACGTAAAAGGATAATATAATCCTTCCTTTATGGTTCTTTTGATATATCTGAGAACTCTTTGTCCTGCAACCCAGTGTTGATCTGTCGGACAATGCATAAACTGTGAGAGAACTCCCACCGGAAAACTAAGATCCGGTCTTGTTAGCGTAGCATATATTAGGCTTCCTACTAACGATTGGTATTTCTTCATATCTTTGAACTCTGTACCACTATATTTACTGAGTTTATGGTTTACTTCAAGCGGTGTTGAAGCTTCTCTGCAATTTTCCATGTTGAACTTCTTAGCTCACATTCTTCGTGTGTGTCTGAGTACCCGTCTTCATCTTCGTTCCTTATACCTGTTCCGGTCCTGGACGTACTTGCTTCTTCATCTTTGTTTACCTGAACAATTGATTTTCCTTTCTCTCTTCTTTTTATCTCTTCTTCAAATTCTTCAGCTGTATGACTCTGATCTGCATACCAGCTTTTCTGTTCATCAAATGTTACATCCCTGGAAACAGTAAAATGTTTGGTTAGAGGGCTCCATAACCTGTAACCCATCTGTTTCTCATCATATCCGACGAATACATATTTCTCTGCTTTTGGTTCAAGCTTATGTCTCAGTTGAGACGGTACATAAGCATACGCTATTGATCCAAACACTTTGCAGTGATCAAGTGTTGGCTTCTTTCCCCACCAGGCTTCATAAGGAGTCATTCCTTCTAAGGCTGTACATGGTAATCTGTTTACCAAGTATGTAGCTGTATTTACAGCTTCAGCCCAAAGATAATCCGGGCAATTCTTTTCTTTTAGCATAGCTCGTGCAAACTCTACTAGAGTTCGGTTTCTCCTTTCTGCTACACCATTCTGTTGTGGTGTATACCTGCAGGTTATTTCTCTCTTAATACCTGCATTCCAAAGATAGTCATTGAATTCTCGGGAGAAGTATTCTCCCCCTCCATCAGACCTCAGTCTTTTAAGTTTTCGTCCGGTGAGTCTTTCGGCATATGCATGAAAATGCCTGAAAGCTCCGAACACCTCTGACTTTTCCTTCAAAACATAAAGAGTTATCCACCTTGTTGCGTCATCAATGAATAAAACATAGTACCTTGATCCGCTGATTGATCCTTCTTTCGTTGGTCCCCATACATCTGTATGTATGAGTTCTAGCACGCCATCATGTTTGAATCCTTTCTTCTGGAAAGGTAACCTGTGGGCTTTTCCCATTTGACAGGCTTCGCATTTGTGAATCATATGTTGGTTCTGTACGTTCGGTAATCCCAGTACAGACTGGTTCGCTATCATAGCTTTGATTCCTTTTTCGTGAAAATGACCTAATCTCTTGTGCCAGAGATCAAGTTCTGTAATTACCTTTTCATCATGTGTGAGCAGTGCTTGGCCAATGTTCCCTTGTACTCTTAAGGTAAAGAGTCTGCCTTCTTTCTTACCACAAACGATCTGATAATATCCGTTCTTGGGATCTTCTACAAATACTCCTTTGTTTGTAAATCTGACCTGAAAACCTTTTTCGACTATCTGTCCCACACTGATCAGATTTTTCGGTATTGTTGGAACATACAAAACATTGGTTAGCAAATCTGCTCCACTCTTGCATTTCACTTTTCCGATTGATTGTACTTTGTGTCTTGTATTGTCACCTGTTTGAACAGTGTGACTAGAACTACCTTTCTCTAGTTCTGACATTAGTTCTATATTTCCTGACAAATGATTAGAGCATCCAGAATCAATGTAAAATACCTTTAGGTCTTCATTTTCTGATGTGCTGATTGAGTTCATCATCAATGATGTATGACTTTCATTCTGTGTGTCATTTGCGTAGTTGTTGTAGGTGGTGTTGTAGGATTGACTCTGTCCCCAACTTCTTGTTCCACCTCTACCGTAGCCTCCTCTTTGGCTTTGTCTTCCTCTTTGGAAGTTACTTTGATTTCTTCCGCTACTGCCTCTGCTATTGTTGCTCTGACTTTGATTTGATCCCTGTTGGTTGTGCCAGCAGTCATGCGCCAGATGGTTACTTAGTCCACAAATCCAGCAAGCTTTCTTGGTGGTATTCTGGCGGCTTCTTCCTCTTGCTCTTCCTCTGCCAGTGCCTTTACCTCTTGCGTAATAGGCCTGAGAACTCGACTCTTCTTCGTCTTTTGACTTACCCTTTTCTTTCTTCTTGTTCTTCATATACATTGCTTAGCTGTGTCCTTTGTCTGCGTCTCCTTTCAGGTCTTGCTCATATGTGAGCATCAAACCAAGCAACTGATTTAATTCTGGTACAAAATGATTTAGGGAGAGTTCAGTTGATAGTACGAAAGGTTTCCACCTTTCATCTCCTCTCAACCCCGTGAGCACTTGCGCTATCAATCTATGATCTTCGACTTCTTCATTTATGGATCCAAGACTATCTGCTAGATCCTTCATTTTAGTGACGTAGTCACTGATACTTTGACTCGGCTTCTTTTTGAACGTTGTGAATTCGGACCATAGGCTGGCTTTCCTAGCTTTCGTAGTATTTTGGAAGTGATCTTCCAATGCACTCCATATGTCCTCCGCTTTCTCCAGACCTCTAATGTGCGGTAGTAGATGATCTGACACAGTGTTGTAGATGTAGGCTCTTGCCGTTGCATCTTTCTTCTGCCATAGCTTTAGGGCGTCTAGTTCTTCTTTTTCTGGTTGACTATCATCTTCGAAGGTTGGTTTCTTTTCTTCTCCGGTCACGTACGTCATTAAGTCCTTACTCATAAGTAAGGCTTCCATGCGCATTACCCATGCAGGATAATTATCTCTGTCCAGTTTATCTATTTGGACATGATCTGCCATGATAGAGAATACTCTAGGTTCTGATACCAAGCGTTGGGAGATTAACTAGCTCTGATACCAAATGTTGGTAGAGAAACTAGCTCTGATACCAAATGTTGGGATTTGTTGGCGAAAAACTTCGGCTCTAACGCCTACTGTTGCGGGAATACTTTCGCCCTGAAAGTGGATTTCGCGACAAGGCGTGAACTCTGTCAGGCCTGCGGAAATTGCCGCGCCACCGCAATAGAATGCTAAACTAAAGTGATTCAGAACACCTCTGTAATCAACAGTAGCTCAGCCTAATTAACGTCGCTTTAACTGCGTTATTCTGCAACTCAGGTTCCACCGGAACTTCACCAGACTGTTACTGGACTGACACCGTAGTCGTACCGGAACTTCACCGAAATAAACTTAGTTCTGCTCGTAATTGCTTCAGATGAACTTATGTGAAGTAAGGAAGTAGTGTGTGAGCTTCCTTTCAACGAATGAACTTTCTTCAGGATACTTCACAGTTCTGAACTGCTACTTTCCGGTTAACTTTTGTACTGTGTGTGCATCTTCATTTCACCGGAAACTGTGATCAGCTTAAAGTAGAGACGTCTAGCTACAAGATGAGCTATCTCTCATACAAAGCTTCAAACTCTGCTACGAGTTATACTTCGTTGATTTACCGAAAAAACTTATTTTCTGATAAACTGTAACTGACAGAAAAGTTACTGAAATATGTTTACTGAGTAAACTGTTATATGCCGAAACATGCGTTTACAGAGAAGGTACTGAAGCACGTTTAGTAACGAGTCGTGACAGTTAACGATAAACTAAGCTTCCTACCGTAACACGAAATAACTTCAGATTCTTCACAAGTAAAGATTGCACGCAGTCGTCCACATGAACATGTGTTTTCAATTAGAGAAGATGTGTACAAGTAAGCTTGGCCTCTTCTTGCTCAAGTTACAGAAACTCTCCTACAGCGAGTAGTTTCTTATTACCATCTCTCTTCAGATGAAAAGACCCGATACTTCAGGCTTGTGTTATTCATCTGTACATACGCGATCTATGGCGTCTTCTGAGAACTTCTAACTCTCTCTTCACTCATACGCGATCTATGGCGTCTTCTCTATATCTGTCTTTTGTTCTTCTCTGTGTATCAGCGTTACTCGCATACACGCACACACTCCCGCGCACTTCTGCGTCGTGTTCTTCAAATCTTGCTGTATATATATACACTTTCTTGGCGCTCCTTTGCTCTGTCATTCTTCAATTCGCGTTATGCGCGCCTTACGCGCCCGCCGCGGTTAATTTCTTTGTTGTGCGGACACCGCGCACTAACTTCGCATACTGTACACCTGTGCACCGATTTTCTGAAGATTCTGTTTTCTGTCTTGTTTATTGTGTCAAATTCGTGAGTGTTTCCTTAACATAGCCTAGGAATTGACAAAGGAGGGTTGAGAGAACTTCCAACCTCAATCCTCTGGTTGCTCAGACTGCTACACCAGCCCAGGAAGCCTTCTCCCAAGCTTGGTACTCACCCTTGCTAGCTTGCCTTGGAATGCCTTGCTTGCACACAATGTTCCTGCAAAAGTTCACCAGTTAATATAGCTCCTTTACCACAATGGATTGAAAGACACACATCAACAATTACAGGACCCCTTGGAGTAACTCACTGTACCCCCAAAATCTTATGACCCCCCACTTATGATTCTTACAAAAACCAGTCAAGGTCCACGTAGGATTCTCAACAAATGTTCCAACGAGACCAAAATCTCATCAATCGGAGTTCGTATGATGAAGTTATGACCATTCAGGCATGTAGGGGTCAAAACAGGCTCTCAGGGTTCAGGAAATTCCTCCCTAGTTTTTTAGGTATTTTGCCCACTTCTAAGGCTCTAATATCATCCCAAGGAGTCCAAAATTAAGCCCAAAAGCACCTCAATTCAAACAATTAATTCACCCTAAAAATTCATGCGTTAAGCCCGTGTATCGCAATAGGTCGGGTTGGTGTGTCATGATAGGTCAAAGTGTCACGATAGGTGGAAGTGTCGCGATAGGTGGAAGTGTCGCGATAGGTGGAAGTGTCGCGATAGGTGGAGGTGTCGTGATAGTTCGAGGTGTCGCGATACTTGGGAGTGTCGCGATAGGTCGGGGTGTCGCGATACTTGAGAGTGTCGCGATAGGTCAAGGTGTCGCGATACTTAGGAGTGTCGCGATAGGTCGGAAGTGTCACGATAGGTGGGAGTGTCGCGATAGGTCAAGGTGTCGCGATACTTGGGAGTGTCGCGATAGGTCGAGGTGTCGCGATACTTGGGAGTGGCGCGATAGGTCGAGGTGTCGTGATACTTGGGAGTGTCACGATAGGTCGAGGTGTCGCGATACTTGGGAGTGTCGCAATAGGTCGAGGTGTCGCGATACTTGGGAGTGTCGCGATAGGTCGAGGTGTCACGATACTTGGGAGTGTCGCGATAGGTCGAGGTGTCGCGATACTTCGAGATATGGTGAATTTTTCTGTTCTGGCTAGTGATTCGAGGAGCTCTCAGCCTGTGCAGTGTCGTGGTGCACTCAGAATTGTGATTGGGTCAACTTTTCGGTGTGTTGCAATAGCTCGAGCTCGACGCCTCGGGGCTTGCGCAGAAAGATTCCGTACCTATTGAGCTTGCTGGAGATGGTGATGATGCTGAAACCTGCAAGAAACATGCAAATACACACAAAGACAAGAACACACACTCGCTCTCTCTCAAACTCGCACAAAGCAAATGAGGAGAATGGGAAGGAAGAGGGAATATGAAGTGGAGAAGGAGATGGAAATGGAGATGGAGAAAAAACAAGAAAATTACCTTCTACTTACCATTCCAATGCGTCCTCTCTACGTCTTACCATCACACGCTTGTCCTCAAAGCTGGAATCCCCGGCAACGACACCAAAATTTGGTGTAGCTCAGTGATGAGTAGCACCTCCTTTAATGTCAATCCGGGAAGACATGAGGATGGTATGAAGACCTCGAGCAAGTGAAGGCACAAATGTGTGAGTGAGAAGCACACAAACATGCACACACATACACACACGCGCACACACGGCAAGAACAAAGAGAGTAAGACAATGGAATCACTTCGATTACAAACAAGTTCTCATACAAGCTCAAAACTACAAGAAGCTCTCTCAAAAATGAGCTCTCTAGTTCTATTTATAGTTTTTTGACTAGCTTTGGCCCTGTCCAGACCTAGTGTCCGACCTAGTTAAAAATTAGGTTCCAGGGCTTATTTGATGGCTCAAACAAGATCTAAAAAATGTGAAAATTGGCAGGCAACTACTTCTAAGGCTCCCCAAGCTTGAGGACTCGTTGGCTTGTACAAAATGGAGCTACAAAAAGGTGAAATGGTATTTACAAGGGTTTCTAGTGATGAGAATCACTTTTAAAATGATGTAAGGTTTGGAAAAATTTTAATAGGTTGCCTTAGTGCTAGATCCGCATGCATGCCCATACTTGGCTTCTTCCCATATGATGCCAATAGAAATGATAAAGATAATCCTCTTGTCTCTTTCATTACATTACCTAAAGGCCCTTCACTAGTCATTGGTTGGATTTTCATCCAACCTAGGTCTTGGTTCACTTACACTAATCAATCCCCAAAGGCCCTTGCCCATAAGGTAGTTGGAGACCCTAATTCTCCATGGTTGATAGTTCCCCTTGTCTAACTTTTCAATTTGAGTGTTGAAGTATCCCATCTCTACTCCTTTCTACTTGACATATCCCTTGGCTAAATCTCCAATGTGTGTAAAATGCAAGTGAGGCTCTGAAGTTACCTCAAACCAAAGCTTTCCTTAGATGGACACCTTGTGCTCTTGAAAATTTGAATAGAATAGCTCCCCCTTTATGTGAGTTACCTCCAACAAGCTTTTGTTGAAAATATTCAACCACCCACTCCACAAGGTCTTCTTGCTTGTACTGGATGTCTCTAAGATGCCAAAATGCTCTGATACCACTGATGGGGGAAGTATCTCAACCCGTATGCAACAACAAAGCACGAATGACCTCCATAGGTACCCTTCTTTGACCTCTGTAAACCATGATCTTTTGCAAAGCATATGGAGAGAACTCTAGTGAGCTGTTGTCCACCTCTAGTAGACACCAAGAACTTTCAAAAAAAACAAATTTCACTCACAATGGATACTTACACAAAGATAAACGACATCCACAAGATGAGCTAGTTGAATGCTCAGTACTGCTAGTCAAATAGAGACCTCACTTCACTCCAACAAACGTTTCTCAGAGACTATATAGAGAATGAATCCCAAAATTAGGTTAACTTTAAAATAATCTAATAAATACCCAATGACACAAAAATAATAGCAAATGGATATATATAGAAGGAGAATCAACCCTTACAATAGAGAGCAAAATAGTTCCAATAGAGCTTGCACATAGAGAGAGATATCAATCACCCAACTTTACTAAAATGAATGTTTCTCCCAGCCTACTCCGAGAGTGCTCCAAAAAATTAGTGAGAATAAAATAGACTCTAATAGCTATCTAATGAGACAAGAACTACATCAAATGGATACATAAGGAGGGAGAACCAATGCTAATAACATAGGGGTAGAGAGTTGCAACATTGCCTATGCACACACATAGGTATGCCTACTCAAAGAAAACAAATAAGCAAGCAAGGGGCTTGCTTATTACAACTCCAGCACTTAGTGCTCACTTTACATGAGCTAAAACACCAAGAAGATGGCCCAAAAGGATTCAAGATATATGCTCCTTTTATAGTGAGAGTGTGCCCCTAAAATCTAGGAACTATGTTTCCAAATCAGTCTCCTAAATTGGAGGACTTAGTTGAGATGACTTGGGGAGTGACTGAGTGACTTTTCTTGATGGAATCTCATAGATTTTAGCTTCTTTTGATTGCCCCACATGTCCATGATTGATTTCTTATGAAGTTTTAGCTTGAAGCTTGACTTTTAACAAATAGATCTTAAATGAGTTCAATAGCTTTCTAAAAGTTCATGGAATTTGACGATAGTTTTCATGTAGGTACACACCACAACAAAATGGTGTTGCTAAATGAAAAAATAGACATATTGTAGAAATAGAAAGAGCCTTAACGGCTTAGAATAATATGCCTCATTGTTATTGGGGAGAAGTCGTGCACACTGTTGTATACATCATTGTTGTAGTATCCCCATGGGAAGCCTAGATCGACACCACTTTGCATGTAAGCAAGAAGAGGACTCAAGAAAGACTCTCCTTTCATCCAACCCAACCTCCAACTTGCTCAAGCCATTGGCCATCAGCCCCAAGCTATGCCACATGCCCTTGAGAACATGGAGGGAAGGGTTCTCAAGGATCCTTGTCACAAGTGTAAAATACAACCAACATTCTACTTACACACAAAGGAAATACAAGCATGCACACACACACACCTCACTCTCACACTCCAAGCAAAATTACAAGAATTGCACAAAGTCTACGAGTGAAAAGAGTTTTCCATTCATAAAAGGATATATACATGAAGCTCACATCAAACCAAGAGATCCCTTTCCCAAGAATGAGCTTCTATATTTATAGCCTAAGCTCTCTTCCCCATGTGCTCCTTTGACTAGTCAAAAAGGGAGCATGTGTCCAACTACCATATCTTAAGATATCTTCCCAAATCTCCTTATATCTAAAAAATAGGTGTCGGATTTCTACTACATGGTATTTTGCCTTCTTCTTGCAAAAACCCAAAAGTGGGATTTATTTACAAGCCTCCAAACCATAGTGTTGAATTATCAAAAAAGTGTCCTAAGACGGTGTTCTCATGTGAGACCCTAAATATATACAAAGAGGGTTATTCTCATCATCAAGGGAGGGTTCCCAGTCACAATGAAGATGCATGTGTACCCTACAAGTGTTCTCATGTGAGACTCTAAATATATACAAAGAGGGTGATTCTCATGATCAAGGGAGGGTTCCCAGTCACAAGTGAAGATGTGTGCGTACCCTACAACCCAACATCCTCCTCCCCCTAGACTTTGTCATCCTCGAAAAAGCTAAGAGAAGAGGATCATACATCACTGAACTGGTCTAGGTTTGAGTCTTAAAGTCTTCAAATCTTAAATGTGTTGAAGAGTCTTGACATGCTAAGCGACAAAATCCTCCTAAGGGGCAGTCAGCCCAACAATAGAAAGAGCATCATGTTTTGCCAAATATGCAGCCATTCCTTGGAGAAGTTCCTGAAAAAACCTTCAATCAAACAAGTAAAATTAGGCGAGCAAAGTGCACCCGAAAATCTTTAAGTGTTGAGCAACACAATCCTTCTAACAGGTAGTCAGCCCAACAACAAAAAGTCCAGCATGAAGAGCATCACGTTGCTTAGTATGCATTCATCCCAATGGAATAGTTCTTTTGGAAGACCTTGAAGAACCTAAAAACTTCTGAGCAAGAGGACTTTAAAACACTACTAGATTTTGCATTGAGTGAACTTGATTGAGACCTTCAACCACCATTGCAATGGAGAACAACAAACAATTAGTACATTGTCCATCAACAGTTCTAGGTTGAAAAATTTGTTGATCATCTTTTTTCAAGCAATGGAAGGGATTGTGGACACAGTCCATGAAGAGGGTGGTCACACCATTCTTAGCCAAGCCATGCATCCATGTCACATTTCTACAAAGCCAAAAAAATCATTCAGGCAAGCTATTGCTCTTTTGAGCTTTATCTTCATGGGTAACCCTTCTTACAAGGTGTGTCAGACCATCTCTAAGAGGGATAGTTAGCCATGTCAAGCTTTATATTGTTCAACCTGGAAATCAGAGGCATGAAAAGATTATCTCATAGATCATGATAATTCACACTAGGATGTATAGCAGGGGCCACTTCATCTGTGGTTGACACCAGCCACATATGGCCATTCCTCCCAATTTTAAGATAATGTAAAAGCATTGATTTTCTTGCTTCATTCATGCAAGGAGCATATGGAATTCACAAGTGTTTGACCATGTGCCAAAAGATTATATTCTTGATCTATTAAACAACATTATTCCCTGCATAGGAGAGTCACAGTAACAATTGAATCACTTGACCGCAAGTTTGTGCATCATGAAGGAGCATATCATGGGGATAAGCATCAAAACCCCAAGCAAAGCACAAGAAGACTATGAAGTGCCTAATAATTGATTGTTTCCACCCATCTCCATTTCTCAAGGACTAAGAGCATTGAGTGGAACCTTCCCTTGTCACTTACTTCCCAAGATCAAGAAATCATTAGAGCAGAGCCATGCATAGAAAACATTTTCCAGCAAAGGGCAATACACCATGAAATGTGTTGACCAAAGAACTCAAGAAATTGGACATCATCCAACCTATAATGTTTACACATATGATGAGAAGGTACCCGACCCGTACTTCAAGGATTTCATGGATTCTATTGTATGTAGTCATATAAGCATACAGCAGGCACACATAGGAAGAAGTAGAACCATTCTCGAGAACATATCCACGAGCAATATATGGCCACACCCTCATACGAGAATAATTTATCATATTCTGCATGCCATTGGAGGGGATAGGGCCTCGATCCTTAAATAGGGTAGTCATAAGAATTCCACTTCCAAAAGCATGCCAAGCTCCATATTATTACATCCCATCCATTTCAAGTAACAGTTCAAAAAAATTTAGATTGTTGCATCATCTTTCAACCTCCCAAGTAACCCATGATGAGGGCCATCTGATTGTCAACCTTTATCCGGCTCCATAAAAACTCTGTTGAGTTGGAAAGCAGAACCGAACTAAATTGTTGTGTTCTAGGACTTCGACGTGGTATCCATCAAGACTTAGGGGAAACCTTCTTTGGCTATGACATTGGGTTTTGAACATTATCCCAATTAGGGGATGTTCACAAAAGCAAGTTGGATTCTACATGAGGTACCTCAAGAATTTGTCTTAAAAAATATAGAACCAACTATTCTTTGTAAGCTTTAGAGTTTTTTAAGAAACTTAAAAATTCAAGCATCAAAACCATATCGATTGTGTAGCATGAGTAAGGGATTGAATAGAGATACCACAATCAGTTTCTCGCAGAACCCTTAGGGCAAGCACTTGCTGAGTTTTTTCAGAGATGGAGTAGCCTATAACCTACGAGCTTGCAACAGAAATAAAATAAGGAGTATAGAGTTTTCAAACTGACAACCACAAGAATGATCACCTGACATCATGGTTAAGTAAGAGAAGGGTGGGGAGACAGGATGGGATTTAGAAAAGTGGAAAATTTCCACAAAAAAAGGGACATAGATTTCATATTTTTTTCATACTCAGTGATCCTTCTTTTTTAATCTCAACAAACTCCAAGAGTTGAAATCCAATAGCAACCTTCAATAATATTTCTCACCAGAGATTCTCTCCATGCAGAGCTATTTTTCATTGCTTGACTTTGACCTAAATTGCCATGATTCTGCATTGGTTTGTGCATGTGATAGACTTTCAATGTATGCATTCCAATATTTGAACAACTAGAGGTGAGTCTTTTCTTCATTTGCTCAACACATGACCTGTTGAGGCATGCTTATTGTTCAGTGATGGTTTGAATCGGTAGCTGCATTTCAATGTTTTTTATGTGTCGAGCGATCCCTTAGAAGAAGCAACCATTCCCTGCTGTGATGGAGAAAATAAAGACCATTATATATCAAATAACGTGAAAAAAGATTTACCCACCAAAAGGCACAAAATTAGATATTGTCCTTGAACTAGCCACGCAAGGCCGACATTAAGCAAAAGTTAATGTTCATGCACACTTGACAAATTCCTTTAATACATTTACTGTCTACCAAGCTCGGATGCCTGTATATGAGTTCTTCAAGAGCAAGGAGAGTGAGGATGGCCATATTGAGTATATAGGGAGAGCCATCAAATAGGGAATACAAGAAGAATTAGTATAATCATACCAAAATCCAAGAGTTTGCATTATGGAGACCTCACCAAGAGCTAACACATCATAGAGCACTCTTTTTGTAGCAATTTTGCCCCACAAAGCTTGAGATCAACCTGATTACCTTACTCTGAGAAAGTTTAGAAACTGCAAGAAGTTTGAACCCAAGAGCATGTTTGTGTAGATATTTGTGATGGAGATTCAAGCACTTCATAAAAGATCCTTGATGAAGAACTTGGATTTCCCTCAATGAGAACTCCAAGAGTAAGAAAGGCACATGCAGATGATACAAGGAGAAGTGACCCAAGACCAAGAAGATCTGGGAGAATGCAGAATTCAGTACAACATTGACATAGGACAATTACATGGCTCATCAATGTGCCTACATGACCAAGCTAGTACAAGATGTTGAACCTTCTTGTTTTGGAGATGCAATTGGAAATTTAGATTGGGAGAAAGCTATGGATGAGGAGATGGCTGCCCTTTATGGAAGTGAAACATGGAATCTAGTTCCATTGCCATAAGGAAAGAAACCCATAGGCTCCAAGTGGGTTCACAAGGTGAAGCATAATGTTGATGTAGAAAAATAGGTATAAAGCATGATTGGTAGCAAAAGGATATGCAAAAGTATATGGCATTGATTATGAGGAAACATTCAGCCCTGTAGCAAAAATGTCTATTGTAAGAGCACTTGTTTCATTAGCTATGGCAAAAGGATGGACTTTGCATCACATGGATGTGAAGAATGCTTTCTTACATGGTGAGTTGCATGAAGAAGCATACATGGACCAACCACAAGGGTATGAGGATTCAAAGCACCTAGAATATGTTTGTAGGTTGCAAAAGGCTTTGTATGGGCTTAAACAAGCCCCTCGTGCTTGGCATGCAAGGATTGCTGATTATTTAACCACCATTGGATTTTCTATGTGTGATGCATATCACTCATTATACTCAAGGAAGGGTGATTATATCATCACAATTGTTGCTATTTATGTTGATGACTTGATTGTAGGTGGTGATAATGAATAAAGCATTAAAGAGTTAAAGCAAGTCCTTATGCAAGAATTCGAAATGAAAGATCTTGGTGTGTTGCGCTATTTTTTGGGAATTGAGTTTATACATACAAAATAGGTATATGGATGGCACAAAGGCAATATGCCTTGAGTATGTTGCAAAAGTATGGTATGGCTGAGTCTAAGCCAATTTCTATGCCATTAGATCATAATGTAAAGTTGGATACTACATCATGTGAAGCATTGGAAAATGCTACTATGTATAGGAAAATTGTAGGAAGTTTAATATATCTCATAATTACAAGGCCTGATCTAAGCTACACTATTGGACTTGAAAGTCAAGTTATGCAAGTCCAAGGAAACCACATTTAGATGCTCTGAGACATACTCTACATTATTGATGTGATACTTTGGATTATGCATTGTTTTATAAAGTTGGTGTAGATTTGCACGTTCATGGATACACGGATGCAGAATTGGCTATTAGTTTTCTAGATAGAAGATATACTAGTGACATTCTATTCTCACCTAGGTGTGAAGCTATTACATGGAGCCGCAAGAAGCAACCCAGTGTTGCTTTGTCAAGTATAGAGGTTGAGTATAGAGGTGTTGCAATGGCAGCATGTGAAGCTTCATGGCTAGAGATGCTACTTACAGATTTAGGTGTGGAAGTGCAAAAACCTATCATCATTTATTGTGATAATCTTAGTAGCATTTAGTTAACATGAAATCCTATTTTTCATGATACAACAAAGCATATCAAGGTACATTATCATTTCATTAGAGAAAAGGTATTAGCAAGTTATCTTGATCTTGTTTATGTGAGGACAGATGAGGAGGTTGCTGATATTTTTACTAAAGCACTTGGAGCAAAGAAGCTCAAGAATTTTTGGAAGATTCTTGGATTACACGACATGACGTTGAGCTTGAGGGGGAGTGTTGAGATATCAAGCTCAACATGTGATGATCGACAATGATACATATCACTTTTTCATTTTTTTTACATGTATAGTGGTCACATCGTATATGTCATGAATACTTTAGTGAGCTTTACTAGATTTATCTACCAAGAGTGATGGCACATTTGTTTCTTGCTAGCTTACTTATTCGTTGACATTATGATTTTCCTTATGTATTGTTATTTATATATTGTGCTAGTTGTATTGTTGTTTTAGGTCATTCTTGTATATTATCTTTACGTAATAGAACAAGAAGAAGAAGAAAAACAGTATTCCTTGCCTCAACATGTGTGTGCTCCTCTTTGTGTGAGAGCGTGAGAGTGTGTGAGTGAGCTGTCTTCCTTAGCTCCTTTCTCATGACACCAATCCCATCATTTCTAAGGAGTCCTTCCACTCTCCATCTAGGTCAAAATAGCAACCTCCCAATTCCCCAATTTTGACACTCCCTCTCCCCCCCTAGATCATCCAATGTTAGATGCCCCATTGCTGACTCTCCCCCAATGTCACTCCTCCTCCCAAGAGCCTTGATTGGTCCCCCATCATCCCTCCCTTCCAACCTTGGTGTGAACTCAATTATTCTGAGGTTGAAGAACATCATCCTCTTCTTGAAGTGCAAGAAGAGTATTGGACTATTGGCATGAATGAAAATTGCGATCTTCATGAATTTTCTTGCCTCAGTACACATTTAGTCGATATGTAGGAATTGATAAGTAGGGATATGGAGAATTATCATCAGGCCTATAACCATCTTCAAGGGGATAGCTACCACCTTCAGCATCAAATCCATGAACTTCAAGCAGATCTTTCAACCCACATCAAAGAATCCTACACCCTCACTGAGTAGTGTTACTCAGAATCTAAATAGACTTAGTATTTTAAAGAATTTTTTGAAGGCCTCACTGCCAAACAGGTCTGTAGTCTACAAGAAGCTAACACATGCCACCTCTAATGGATCATTGAGCTAATACATGAGACCATGGTGCAGAAGGCATCACTGCATGATTAGAATTTAAATTGCACTAATCAGCATAGGAACAAGCTCTTCTCCAATAGACCGTTGAAGCTCTGGAAGAGACCAACACCCATCTCTCTATAAAAGTTTTTGGACTGAGGGCCATTGCTTCTGCTCATCAAGTAGAGATCTTACACCTCCAGACCTAGTTGGAACAAATTGAGGCTAGCGAAAGCCAATCCCTTCAACAAGTACAAGCAGAGTAGAGAAGATTGAAACATATCCTCAAGCAAGATTTTTCACTTGCAAGAGGATTATGGTCTTCAACTAGATGAAGTGTAGAGCCATGCTATCTTATTAACTGCTACTTCTAGTAGTCCATGGTCAGCTGCTACAATGATTTTGGATTCCCAAAAAGTCCAATAGCTATTGAGAACAATGATCAAGAAGATCCAGTAGACTTTGCCAAGGATTCTTTTAAGATAGACCTCCATTCACTGTCAGATGAGAAGCCTGAGGAGGACTAGTAATACCATTTTTTGGGTTCAATTCTTGCAAGTGTGCTAGTGTTATGCCATTGGATAAATATTGTAATTTTGTTCTTTATTTTTTGCTGATGTAGATTTTAGTGAATAGTCTTGATCAAAAAGGTAGGATTGTACTTTTTAAAAATTTGTGAAAATTAATGAAAAGGTGTACAAGCCTGCTAGGCAAAGATGATTTGGTGTGTGTTTGTGTGTCTAGCTAGTAGTGCTTTGGGCACGGTATTCTATGCAATCTTTGATTTTGGTCTTTTTTGCACTATTCTTTTTGCATGTCTATCTAGTTGTTTGTATATTGAAGATGATAAAAGATAATTTGGTGTCTAAATTACCTATTGGAGTCATTGAGTGTCTATGTAAATGCAAGTGTGAAGCAATGTGATAGATTTACTATGATGTAATCCGATAATATCATATTTGGCAAAAGTATATTCGATTCTGTAGTTCGAGAGTGAGTGATGTAGAATAGTATCTACTACATTTCGATGATAAGTATGTATTTTTTGTAGTCAGTAACAAAGTCTACAATTGTTATATATTTGGGTACTCTTGTTTAGTTGGTTGTAATCTAATAGTTTGGAGATTCAGAGAAATTCAAAGAATTAGATTGATCTAGGTCATCCCACCCAAGAACCATAAGTTGACCTATTCCTATCCTTAACCGGAAGGAACTAGAGAGGTTAACAAGTTCCTACAAAGCTCCCACTCACTCTACGTCTATGTCAATCATCCAATGACTGACAACTCCAAGTGCAAATGCTCCAATAGCAATTGGAATGTCTGATCTCAAGCACAATAACCCGTGCATTAGAATCTTGAATGCTGATGAAAAATGTGCTATCTTGGCTAACCTAAGCATGTTAGTGATATCTGTATCCAAGGCATCCAAAGCAAGTCCATCATCAAAACCAACATATTATGGCATATCTATGACAACATCTAGCATGAGTGAATCCAATAATGATTGCATAACAATTGACTCCTCACCATCCATATCAGCCATCCTTTCAACCAAGGATGTATCTATTTGGGCAACTTGAGAGCGAATATGCTCTACCACACATTTTTATCATAAGAGCTCTCTTGCTCTATGACACCAAATATATCATCATGCTTCACATGAGCTAAAAAAACATCAAGATCAAGATCCATACGATGATTCAACTCTAAGTGAGTATAATCACAATGCTCTACATGAGCATCTATATCATGCACAAAAGCATCCAAATAATAATTCAAAGTGTGTTGCACATGAGCATATATATGCTCAAAAAAATCATGCTCTATATAAGCATCATGAGCATCTAAAGCATGCTCTATATGTGCATCCATATGGGCATGTGAATGCTGCCATACATGTGCATCATGACTATCAATAGACCTATCTATAGGTAGAAAAAATGACACATGATGAGTCTCAAACTACACATAAGGCTGAACTCCCACTAAGATGAAATGGAGTGTATCATCATGCTCCACATGATGTAACTACACAACATGAACATCAAAATCCATATGATGATCTAACTCTAAGTGAGCATGTCAATCCTACCATACATGTGCATCATGATTGTCAATAGATCTATTTGTATGTAGATAAAATGACACATGATGAGTCTCACACCACACATAAGGTTGAAATCCCACTAAGACAATATTGTCTCTCACATGGAGCACTTGTGCCCAATCGTAGCACTTATGAAACACGTAAGTTGTCCCAACTACAACTGAAAATGATGCTCACCAACGAATGTATAACATCTTCTCTCTTGCAACCAACTATCTGACTCAATCTCATAGGGAATGAAGGTGCATAACTTACATGTCTGAGTATAAGTGATGCTCCACTAGGTAGTAAAATTCATACATCTCATGCACTATCAATGCCATATGTCATACCATCTGGCATGTGCGCACAACCATGAATCTCATCAAAGAATTAGCAAAACCACTCGTGAACTAGAGTAACATGAAAAGGGACTAATGCATCAAGCAACCAAATCATATGTGTGATTTCCAATGAGCAAGAGGAATCATGAGATGAATCATAGGAGAAAGTGATATCACCATCATTCGCATAATCATCTATCAAAACCTCTCTTGAAACCACTACCTAATCCATATCACATGTATGTCTCTGACATGGTCATCGAATCCATCTGAAGCAACATTGTCGACTATGGCCATCATGGCCATAGTTCAAACACCAAAGTTTTCAATGTGATCTACATCTCACATGAGTCAATGGATTCACATACATATCATGTAGTCTCTGTCATAATGTACTACTCGTCTCCTCATACATGATAGACTCATATATAGAATCCACAAGCTATAACCGGATAGTGGAGCTAGCCAATGCATCTTTATCCATCCATGCATGGTATGGCATGTCCTGAGGCCTTTATGCATCTCTATGCACATACATGTGTAACCCTACACAAACCAATGTATGCCACATCTGAGCTTTCCATCTCAAAAAGTGAGTACCATGAAATTGAGGAGACACCATGTTGATAAGCCAAGAGAGTAAAAATAATACCCTATCATTAATAGGACCACATTTGCATATCCATGTGCATAACTTGCATCATTCATGTCTTGCTAGAGAAGAAAACCATGTGAATCATCTATCACATAACCATGCAACTAGCATGTGCATAAAACCATGAGCATAAACCTACTCACCAACTCTTCAAACTAACCAAGTAGATATGAAAGAATTTTGGGAAAAATTTGATAGCATATCCCTTGTAAACTCAGCAATCAAAATAAGGTAACCAATAGCAAAAGAAAAATGAGTAACCTATCACCACTTATCACTGCTCCAACCAAAGATAACGGCCAATACGCATGCCAAAAACTTATGATAATACATGTCCATACAAAGGGGATACACCTTCCACTCAAGAATCAATCCTATGAGATGGTCCAACTTGTCATGAAATAACCTGTGACCAAATCCAAGTGAATGGAAATTGTTGAGATATCAAGCTCAACATGTGATGATCCAGGATGACACATACCAATTTTTCATTTCTCTGACATGTATAGTGGTCACCTCGGTATATGTCAGGGATACTTCATTGAGCTGTATTAGATTTATTTACCGAGAGTGATGGCACATTGTTCCTTGCCAGCTCACTCATTCGTGGACATTAGGTTTTTTCTTATGTATTGATTGTTACATATTGCACTTGTTGTATTCTATTTTTAGGTCATTCTTGTACATTTTTTATGTAATAGAAGAAGAAGAAGAAGAAGAAGATCATTCTTCCTTGCCTCAATCTATGTGTGTGCTTCTCCTTGAGATTGAGAGTGTGTGTGTGTGAACTCTCTTCCTTATCTCCTTCCTCGTGACATGGTATCAGAGCTAGCGTGGTTGTAGAAAGCTCATGGAGAAGGCGACAGTGAAAAGTACGCAGCAAGGCATGGAGAAAACACGATTCATAAACAACCTTCGTTTGCTACAAAAATCAGCGTGAAGGTATAAGACCTCAAAATATTTTTGAGAATTTTCCCTTTAGGGTCACTCTTTTTGTCAGATCGAAGTTTCGAAGCCATCTCGACCTTCGTTTCTATCCCGCAAGGTGGGGCTGTAGAAAAACCAGGTCAGTTTCACAAACTCTAACTTGCGTTGTGTTGGACAACACTCATATATTCCAGATCCAGAATTTCAAGCGATTCCGTGTACTGTTGATACACGAAAACTGTGTTTTTTTTAGATCAAACTATCACGTCATAGTGCGACACTATTCAAGCAAAGTGTTGCTTGTAGTTTTTTGCAGTGTTGTGAATTGTTGCAAAAATAGCAAACGCAGATGGAATGAGTCAGCTTATGAGCGATAAGCTAGACAAGAACAACTTCCATGCTTGGAGATTCAGAATGATGAATTTCTTGATGGGAAAAGGCTACTGGAAGTACATCGAAGGAGAGAATGAAAATGCTCTGCAATTACCAAAAAGGAATCGGACTGCAGATCAGGTAAGAGCACATGAGGAATGGAATCAAGGAGCACGAAAGGTAATGTACTGGCTATCTGTTAGCATATAGGATAGCATGATTGGACACATGCAGGATGCCAAGACTCCAAAAGAGGCTTGGAACAGTTTGGTCACATTGTATGAGGACAATACAAAGGCAAAGAAATTACAACTCAAGAACGAGCTGCATACATTGGAGAAGAAGAGCATGTCGGTAAGTGATTACACCTTGAAATCAAAAGCATATGTGACTCAGTTGCATCTATTGGTGTGAATGTAGATGATGATGATAAGGTGGAAGTGTGTCTTCTTGGTTTAGGAGCTCCATATAAGCAGTTCAGAACTTCTATACAGACCAGGGAAAATATTCCGAATTTTGCTGATCTGGTATCTATGCTGATTATTGAAGAAAAGAATCTTGGTGAGGATTCAAACTCCCAAGGAAAATCTAGTTCTGAGCAAGTATTCTACTCTGGTAGAGGAAGAGGCAGAGGTAGAGGTTTTGGAAGTGGAAGAGGAAATAGTAACCAAGACCAAAGTCAACAACAGAATCATGCAGGAGGAAGAGGACAGTTTCGAGGCAGGGGGAGCCAAAGAGGCCGCAAAAAATTCCAAAGAAATAATTCAGGTAATGACAGTAAAGGATGTTGGAATTGTGGTAAACCTGGACACTTTGAACGTGATTGCAGGTTGAAGAATCAAAATGACAGAAGGCAGCAGAATAACTATGTATCCACAAGTGCATATGATTCTGAGAAGTTGTTCATGGTTCAACATCACATGATGAATACGATGTCTATTAGTGTTTCAAAATCAAATGATAATGTCTGGTATGTTGATTCAGATGCTTCAAATCACATGAACAGTCATGCAGAATGGTTTAATACTTTGCAAAAATTGCCAGTTCCTGGATATGTTGAAACAGGTGATGACACATCACAACCTATTGAGCATACAGGAAACATAGCACTATCGATGGAGGATGGAAAGGTAAAACATCTTGTTTATGTGCTGCATGTTCCAAATATAACAAAGAATCTGGTTTCTGTTGGACAAATGGTTGACCAGGGATTACAAGTCAAGTTCAATGTTGATGGATTATATGTAGAAGAGTACAAACAGGATGGACGACTGGTTGCCAAAGGAAACAAAGTGGGTAGGATATTCACCTTAAATGTGAAGATTCTTGAAATTAATGCAACCATGTTTGCAAGAGGCGCAAGTGTTATTGCAAATATAGAGATGTGGCACAAATGGATTGGACATGCAAACTTGCAAAGGCTGAAATTGATGCAGTCAAAGGAGGTTGTCCATGGACTACCAAATTTCAAAGTTGTAGAAATGCAAAAGGTATGTGTAGCATGTCAATTTGGTAAACAGTCAAGATCATCATTTCCACATGACAAGCATGTTAGTGAGAATGTACTAGAAGTAGTACATACAGATGTTTGGGGTCCAGCAAAGACCACATCTATGGGCAGTTGCAGGTTTTATGTTACTTTCATTGATAACCATACACGCAAAGTATGGGTATATTTCATGAAAGAGAAGAGCAAGGTGTTCACTCACTTTCAAGAATTTTAAAGCTATGGTGGAAAAGCAGATAGGGAAGTACATTCAGACATTAAGATATGATGGAGGAGGTGAATACATGTCAAATGAGTTTAGTAGTTTTCTAAAAAATCATGGAATTCGGCGTCAGTTTTCATGCAGGTACACACCACAACAGAATGGTGTTGTTGAATGCAAAAATAGACATATTGTAGAAATAGCAAGAGCCTTGATGGCTGAGAAGAATATGCCTCATTGTTATTGGGCAGAAGTTGTGCATACTGCTGTATACATCATGAACAGAACTCCAACTGCTGATGTACATCAAGTTACACCTGAAGAGAAGTTTTACAGGTAAAAAGCAAAACTTATCACATCTAAAATTTTTTGGCTGTGTTGCATATGTGTTGGAAAACAATGTCCCATCAGTCCAAAATCCATTTAGGGCAAAAACCCTAATTTTAGTACTTAGTCATTTTTGGCACAAAAATGGGTAAAATTTTTATGAGACTATCTTGTAGAGCTTGAAGAGATCTTTCCAATGGTATATGACATTGAGTCATCGGAGATCAGATTTGGGAGAAAATCCTAACCCTAATTTTCTATTGATTTAGGGCTTTGACCTCATATGATAGCTCTCGGCATGAGGATCATAAAAATGTTGTCAGATCATTCATCAGGTAGTCAGAAGTGTGAAAAACTAGGTCAAGAAGTTATTTTTAAAGTTAGCTAAAAGCAACTTTAAGCAAACTCACTTAAAATAAAGAAAAAGCAATTTGAAAAGCGATGTGATTAAAATAAAGTGCTTTTTTGTGAGTTTTTGCATGGAGCTTTAAAACCTATATAAGAGAGTCTTGGATCACTTTGTTAGACATCACACACCAATTGGCAACGCCAGTTCTTGGTCCCTCAGTAGAGGTGGTGCTCTAGCACACATGGGGCAACGATGGTGCACTCTAGGAGCATGTTGAGGAGCAGCTATGGAGTACTTCTTGGAGAAGAGTGTGCTCACACTCTTGCTTATGGAGAGGATTTACCCGCAGCAGCTTGGTGGTGTGGATCAGCCATCTACATAATGTATTTGAAGATTGTCTTCTACATGAAGATTTCGGTGTACTTCAAAGACATTGGATGGAGCTTAACAGAAGATTTGTATCTTATGTTAAGAAATTCAGGTACATATTCTCTTTATGCACACAGGTACTACTTGAAGTATATGGAAGTGGCATCCATATCAGGAGGAGTCCTATTTGGCATAGGTACAAGAGAATCAGTACATGTATGCTTTATGCATATTTGGATGAGGTGTTCAAGAAGGTATGTTCATATGAGTTTGAGGATTTCTAGCAGCAAACTTGTTAGCATTCTTTGTTACATTTTTGTAAGTATGTGATCTTTTCACACACATATCTGACTTAGGGACTTCCATAGCCTAAAGTTAGATGAGGGTTTGCTGATTATCAGTTTCACACTGATCCTTCCTCTTTGTGTCACTCATATTCACTCTTCTACAACATATCAGGTCATACATCTCATACATATTTAGATTTCTGTCCCTACATCTGAATATTCTTGTAAATTTTGTGTATTCACTCATCCATCTATTTCCGTTCACATAGAGTGGTTGAGAGTTTTGATCCCACATTGTGAATCGACATTTGTATATATGATAGTGTGAGTAAGCAATGACTTACGTAACACTTTACACATCTTGTCTAATCTTTCTCTATCTTTGTCTCATCATTTGTATGATTAAAGTGTGGTATGTTCATGTTTTGTCAATGTTAGAAGATTGCTGGAATCTGTGTTGTAGATCTTGGAAAGCTAAGGAACTATGGACATGTGATATTAGTTATGGGCCTACTAAATTTCCAACATTTAGTATCAGAGCTCATCCAGGCTCTCAGATTCCTAGGTTCCCAGACTTCCAGGTTTACAACATATGATTTAAGAGCATCTTCTAACATTTGACATTTGACATACACACTTAATCTAGATGAGTAGAGATTTGAGAATTAGACAATTCAGTCACATGTTTATTCATCACTGTGGAGTATGAAGTTGATGATCTGTTAGCAGTCAAATATTTTTGGAAGAGTATGCAAATACTTTACAAAAGTATTATTTGAAGACCAAGACTTGATGAAGAGAAGGCTACTTCAAATTCAAGGAAAATCAATGGTATGGAGAAGATGAAGGAACCAGATCAACATCAAATCAAGGTATCATTTTCTACTATCAGATTATCATTTGCAGGTCATATCTTAGAAGAGCACTTATGAAGAGATTTGAAGGATTGCTTTTATACACTTTCATTCTTTGAAAGTAAAACCATTAGCTACATCAAAACATTTTTGATAGATCTCTTTCATAGTAAGAAAACTTATCTAAGAAGACAAATTTGGAGATGAGATGAGTTTTGTTTTCAGCCAATTTTGTGTTGTAAGTTGGTTGGATAGCCAGGTATAGAATTCGATCTAGGTACACTAGAGAGGTAATTCAGCATTCAGCCAACTCAAGGAAAAGGTTGGTGAACATATCAGTCACATTTGAAATAGAGTTTTGATTCAGAGATATGAGGAGATGGTAAAACATGATTCTATGTTCACTTCCATTTGTATACCATGTTTGTTTTGTCTCTTACTCTTAGCACTAGAGGAAGAGAAAAGTTCATTTGAAGAAGTTCAGAGTGCTTGCTACTTCAAGATGAAGAGAACAAAAGGTATGGAAGAGAATTTTGAAGATGTTGACATCATCAGGTGGAAGAAAGATGCAGAAAAAGAAGGTCCAACAATTCCAAAGGAAAAGTAAGACTTCCTTTTCTCTTATATTTTCCATATACTTTTCCTACTTTTATCCTCTACATCCAAAGAAAAGTCTACGAGAACATCTTCTGGAAAAGATAATTTAAAGAAGAAGCTGTTTCTTGTTAGTTATGGCCCCACCAGAGTTCTATTGAAGAGAAATTTGATATTTCAGAGGGGTATGTTTTCAGAAATAGAACAAAGATGAAGACAAGATGACATCATAGATATGAAATTTTGGTAAGACTCTCATGAGTTGAGTTGAGTACAATCAGAGATGAACCAGCTAGTGTTCATAATACACTAAGTTGTGAGTTGTTAGTCACAAGTCCCAGGATTCAGCTCTTGATTATGTTTAGTGTATTTACATGACACAGCAGAAGCACGTTGAGAAAGATTTCGTAAGGTAAAAGCAAATATGTGAATCCTAGTGTATGCTTATAGGTTTGAGAAGACATATTACAAGAGATAGCAGTTTATATGTCAGTTCATGCCACATTTGTTGTCAAGCAGTGATTGCTTGATGTATACACTATTGGATATCCAGTTTGCATATTTTCTCATGTATTATGGCCATATTCAGCAAGATCAGTTTTTTGAAGTTTGAAGAAAGTCAAATTCAGTTTTGAAGAAGACTTTTGAAGAAAAGGTTTGAAGGTCAATTCAGGAGCACAAGTTTGAAGTTTATGACAGTTTGCAGATGAATGAAGTTACATATCCAGTTTAGTTTGTACCAATATGACATTGCAGGGGGGATTGTTGGAAAACAATGTCACATTAGTCCAAAATCCATTTAGGGCAGAAAGCCTAATTTTGGTACTTAAATCATTTTTGGCACAAAAATGGGTAAAATTTTTATGAGTCTATCTTGTAGAGCTTGAAGAGAGCTTTCCAATGGTATATGACACTGAGTCATCAGAGATCACATTTGGGAGAAAACCCTAACCCTAATTTTCTACTGATTTAGGGTTTTGACCTCATATGATAGCTCTCGGCATGAGGATCATAAAAATGTTGTTAGATCATTCATCACGTAGTCAGAAGTGTGAAAAAGCAGGTCAAGAAGTTATTTTTAAAGTTAGCTAAACGCAACTTTAAAAATAAAGCAAACTCACTTAAAATAAAGCAAAAGCAATTCAAAAAGTGATGTGATTAAAATAAAGCACCTTTTTGTGAGTTTTCTGCATGGAGCTTTAAAACCTACATAAGAGAGCCTTGGATCACTTTGTTAGACATCACACACCAATTGGCAATGCCAGTTCTTGGTCCCTCAATAGAGGTGGTGCTCTAGCACACATGGGGCAGCCATGGTGCACTCTAGGAGCATATTGAGGAGTAGCTATGGAGTACTTATTGGAGAAGAGTGTGCTCACACTCTTGCTTATGGAGAGGATTTATCCCGCAGCAGCTTGTTGGTGTGGATCAGCCATCTACATAATGTATTTGAAGATTGTCTTCTACATGAAGATTTCGGTGTACTTCAAAGACATTGGATGGAGCTTAAGAGAAGACTTGTATCTTATGTTAAGAAATTTAGGTACATATTCTCTTTATGCACACAGGTACTACTTGAAGTATATGCAAGTGGCATCCATATCACGAGGAGTCCTATTTGGCATAGGTACAAGAGAATCAGTACATGTATGCTTTATGCATATTTGGATGAGGTGTTCGAGAAGGTATGTTCATATGAGTTTGAGGATTTCTGGCAGCAAACTTGTTAGCATTCTTTACTACTTTTGTAAGTATGTGATCTTTTCACACACATATCTGACTTAGGGTCTTGCATAGCCTAAAGTTAGATGAGGGTTTTCTGATTATCACTTTCACATTGATCCTTCCTCTTTCTATCACTCATATTCACTCTTCTACAACATATCATGTCATACATCTCATACATATTCAGATTTCTCTCCCTACATCTGAATATTCTTGTAAATTCTATACATTCACTCATCCATCTATTTCTGTTCACATAAAGTGGTTGAGAGTTTTGCTCCCACATTGTAAATTGACATTTGTATATATGATAGTGTGAGTAAGCAGTGACTTGCGTAACACTTTACACATCTTGTCTAATCTTTCTCTATCTTTGTCTCATCATTTGTATGATTAAAGTGTGGTATGTTCATGTTTTGTCAATATTAGAAGATTGCTAGAATCTGTGCTATAGATCTTGGAAACCTATGGACCTGTGATATTAGTTATGGGCCTACTAAATTTCCAACAATATGTACATGTCCCAGATGAATTGAGGATGAAGATTGATTCAAAAGCAGAAAAGTGTGTCGTCATTGGATAATCCCTTGAGCAAAGGGATATAAATGTTATAACCCACTCACACGACAGGTAAAGGTGAGCAGAGATGTGGTATTTGATGAAATGTCAAGATTCTATGTAGATGCCAAAGAAGGACTGACTCTTGAACCAAATGACAAAGAAAATTCTAAAAAATCAAGTGCAGAATCTAAAATTTTGAGTGGACCGGATGCATCACCAAGCAATAGTTCCAACTCAAATCCATGGAGTGGAAGATTGCGTGGAAAATTCAGTCCAGCAAATTCATCAAATACATCCAAGAAAGATAAAGAAAAGCTTTTTGCAGGTCATAAAACATGTGCAGGTTTTGAAGACGTTGATGGAGATTCAAGCGGTTCAAAAAAGAGTCTTGATGAGGAACTTGGACTACCCTCTTTGAAGACTCTAGGAGTAAGAAGGGCACATGCAGATGATACAAGGGGAAGTGACTCAAGACCAAGAGATCTGGGAGGATGTAGAATTCAGTGCAATGATTGACGTATGACAGTTATATGGCTCGTCATTGTGCCTACATGACAAAGGTAATAAAGATGTTGAAGCTTCTTGCTTTGTAGATGCAATTGGAATTGCAGATTGGGAAAAAGCTATGGATGAGGAGATGGCTGCACTTTATGGAAACGATACATGGAAGCTGGTTCCATTGCCGCAAGGAAAGAAACCCATAGGCTACAAATGGATTTACGAGGTAAAGCTGATGGTAGCATACGCAGGTATAAAGCACGATTGGTAGCTAAAAGATATGCACAAAAATATGGCATTGATTATGAGGAAACATTCAGCCCTATAGCTAAAATATCTACTGTCAGAACACTTGTTGCATTAGCTACAGCAAAAGGATGGACTTTGCATCAGATGGATGTGAAGAATGCTTTCCTACATGGTGAGTTATAGGAAGAAGTATATATGGACCAGCCACAAGGATATGAAGATTCAAAGCATCCAGAATATGTTTGCAGGTTGCAAAAGGCTTTGTATGGGCTGAAGCAAGCCACTCGTGCATGGCATGCAAGGATTGTTGATTACTTAACCAACATTGGGTTTTATATGTATTAGATCACTCACTATATGCAAGGAAGGTTGATGATGGCATCACTATTGTGGCTATTTATGTTGATGACCTGATTGTAGGTGGTGATAATGAAGGAAGCATCAAAGAGGTAAAGCAACTTCTTATGCAAGAATTTGACATGAAAGATCTTGGTGTGCTGCGCAATTTCTTGGGCATTGAGTTTATGCATACAGAAACAGGTATATGGATGTCGCAAAGGCAATATGCCTTGAATATGCTGCAAAAGTTTGGTATGGCTGATTGTAAGCCAATTTCTATGCCATTAAATCAGAATTTGAAGTTGGATATAACATCAGGTGAAGCATTGGAAAATGCTACTATGTACATGAAAATTTTGGGAAGTCTTATATATCTCACAATTACAAGGCCTGATCTAAGTTATATCGTTGGACTTGAAAGTCAGTTTATGCAGGTTCCTAGGAAGCCACATTTGGATGCTCTGAGGCGCACTCTACGTTATGTGAATGCTACTTTGGATTATGCATTGTTTTATGAGGCTGCTGTAAATTTGCAGGTTTATGGATACACCGATGCAGATTGGGCTGGTAACATTCCAGATAGAAGATTTACTAGTGGTTTTCTATTCTCACTTGGGAGTGCAGTTGTTACATGAAGCAACAAGAAGCAACCCATTGTTGCTTTGTCGAGTACAGAGGTTGAGCATAGAGGTGCTACAATGGCAGCATGTGAGGCATCATGGCTAGAAATGCTACTTGCAGATTTAGGTGTGGAAGTGGGAAAGCCTATCACTATTTATTGCGATAATCTTAGCAGCATATAGTTAGCACGGAATCCTGTTTTCCATGCTAGAACAAAGCATATCGAGGTACATTATCACTTCATCAGAGAGAAGGTATTAGTAGGTGATATTGATCTTGTTTATGTGAGAACAGATGAGCAGGTTGCTGATATTTTCACCAAAGCACTTGGAGCTGAGAAGTTGAAGAAGTTTCGGGAGATGCTTGGATTACAGGATATGGCATTGAGCTTGAGGGGGAGTGTTGAGATATCAAGCTCAACATGTGATGATCCAGGATGACACGTACCAGTTTTTTGTTTCTCTGACATGTATAGTGGTCACCTCGGTATATGTTAGGGATACTTCATTGAGCTTTATTAGATTTATCTACCGAGAGTGATGGCATATTTTTTCCTTGCCAGCTCACTCATTCATGGACATTAGGTTTTTTCTTATGTACTGATCTTTATATATTGCACTTGTTGTATTCTTGTTTTTAGGTCATTCTTGTACATTCACTTTTATGTAATAGAAGAAGAAGAAGAAGATCATTCTTCCTTGCCTCAATCTGTGTGTGTGCTTCCCCTTGAGAGTGAGAGTGTGTGTGAGCTCTCTTCCTTATCTCCTTCCTCGTGACAAAAATAAGCAATGATACAAAGCTATCACAAAAGCTTCAAGGATCCACTAGAGCATTCTTCTAGCATAAAAGGAGGAAAAATTTTGGCATCATCTCCTTTGTAAAATGGAATCTAAACCAAAATAACCATGTGGGACTATACAATCCACAAATGCCAAACCATAGTGGTAATCATATATAATGATCAATAATAATATGGTCCAATGCAAATCCAACATATGTGACAAAATGGTATATAGATGAGGCTCCAACTAGATCATGTACTTGCACAAAAACAAGAATACAAGTACTGACCAAAATCCAAAATCAACTCTCATAAATTATGGGCAATCAGTAATTAAATTTATATGCAAGTGGCATAAATGAGATATAGACCACAATTCCATTATATATTCATTGACAATAATATGATCAAACTTGTGATCATATAAACATGAAAGATATACCACAATGTCATCTCATATGTCAAACACTTAACAAGATCATGCTCTACTCTCATACAGAGGAGCTACATAATGATCATACATTATAAATGACTTCAAGCTCTAAAAATAAGAGCTCACACACCAAGACTCTCTCAAAGAAGTTCCAAAGCAAAATGAACCTCCACGCACAATTAGGGTTTCTATGGTGAAAATGTGTTGCTCTATGTTTTGATATTTTAGGATTGATATCCTATGGATCTGAAATTTTCCTCTATGTCAAACTTTATAACTCTTTCTTGGCTACATAAACACACTAAGTACACCTCAATCGGAGGTGTGAAGCACAAGATATAAGAGAAACAATCATCTATTGATATTTTAATCTTCACTTCTGGATTCTTTCTCTATTTTTTCCATTTTTGGCAACTTAGATCTCTTAATCTAGATGGCAAATTAAAATCCAAATTAGATTGTTTTTCCTTGTTCGAAGGTGTAGTCCTCTATGTAAACCATGAAAAAAAACTTCAAATTGCATCAATCCAAGCTTCCTAGCTCGATTGATGGACGAAATACTAAAATGTTCTCAAGAAGGTGTCAATCTGCACATTCTCTTCTTCTACCCTAAGCTTCCATTGAACCTCCTTGCACGCCACCCTTCAACAAGCTCTAATACCAATGAAGGGCTTTGATGGTCTGAAAAAGAAGAGCAAGAAGGAGATAAAGGAAGAGAGAGGAGAGGAGAGACATGCACACATGTGTGGGATCCTCAAAACCCACATAATGATCTTGTTGAGGCAATTCTCTATAAATGATATAAGTATATGAATATAGGGGTAAGGATACATGACCCCTACATCCCCAAAAGTTTTGGTCTTCCTTGCTAGCACTGCCTACTTTGGGAATCCACTTCATACAAGCCTAGGATCCTTTTTCCCTGGTTGTTTATTTTTTCCTTGCGTATTTTTCCTTCTAGTGTATAAGTCATGGCCTGAACCTATCACTATCCCTACAAGACTTTGGGAAAATTGATTTCTTGCAAAGCTTTGCCCCGTACACCCCCTTTATTGTTTTCTGTCATCCTTGATAAATGTTGCTGAGGTGCGGGGTATATGTTTAACTTGAAGTAAAGATTTAGGAACCCATACTTGATTATATTGATTACATGAGGCACTAATATTCTAAGATATCCAAATGTGTCTAACTACATGTCATGGCTCTTTTCATGCATACTTTCTTTGTTGAGTTGGATTTTTATGTGAGGCTTTTTTCTCCCTACAAATGTGAGAAATATCCTCACACTTCGTTACCAATTTCTTGGGCACCCAGACGTGTGATTTACATATACATATACATATATAGATACATATACATACACATATACATAAACATACACATATACATGTACATATACATATAAATATACATATACATATAGATATACATATACACATACATCTACATATACACATATACATACATCTACATATACAGATACATGTACACATACACATGCATATACCAATACACATACATATACATATACATATACAGATACATATGAAAATACATATACATGTACATATACATATACATGTACATGTACATATACATATACATACATACATACATATATATATATATATATATATATATATATATATATATATATATATATACATATACATATACATATACATATACATAAACATATACACATACATAGACACATACATATACACATACATATACACATACATATACATATACATATACATATACATATACATATACATATACATATACATATACATATACATGTACACATACATAGACACATACATATACACATACATATACACATACATATACATATACATATACATGTACACATACATAGACACATACACACAATACATATACACATACATATACATATACATATACAAATATGTATACATATACATAGACACATACATATACATATACATAGATAGATACATAGAGAGATACATAGACAGGTCCATATCCATATACATATACATATACATATACATATACATATACATATACATATACATATACATATACAAATACATATACATATATGTATACATATACATATTCATATACATGTGCATGTACATATACATATACATATACATGTATACATATACATATACGTATACATATGCATATACATATACATATACATGTACATATACATACAGATATACATATACATCTACATATACATATACATATACATATATGTTGCAGAGCTAAGAAGAGCAAAAAGCATAGAAAAAGATGGGCCCCAAAATGTTTCCGACTCGGACACTTTATTTTTGTATCATAACCATTTTGTAACATATTTTTCGATGTAAATGCACTAGAGGAGTCCTCTAGATGCATACCCATGGAGATTAGTAGCTTACCATTGTAAATTAGTAGGAAATTAACCTTTTAGTTAATAAAGTGCAGGTCTCTTGTGTGAAAGGACCATTTTTAGGGCACATGTATATAAGTCAATTTGTGACTCTTTGTAAAGACTTTTTGCCATTGTGAGAATCAGGAGCATAGAATTTCGAATTTGTGTCTTCTCCTCTCTGTATCATTTTCTTTGTGAGCTTGTGTGCATGTGTGATGCTTAAAAAGAGTGTCTGGAAGTGTTGTCTATCCATGAAAGTGCTTGTTTGCTGTTGTTAAGGTGTGTGTGAAGTGTAGGAAGTGCTGAAGTGTAGGAAGGTCATTCTCGCGACTCAGTATTTTGCTCATAACTTGAAGCAAAAGTGTCAGAATTGAGTGAAAAGACCACCATTGGATGCGTCTTCTCGAGAGCTTTGAAAAGACCTGCTATTCACTATATTCGGAGTTCGGAGCTGAGAGAAAAGCTCGATTTACTGTTGGCTGCTGCTCCAAGTATCGTGACATCTCAACAGATCCCTGAACCTTGTTTGGAATAGACTTAGACTTATTTACACTCTTTGGGAAGCTCATTTGCATTGATCATCATTTGAATGCATGTCTTCATACACTCAGCTAGGTTTTGATACTCCTCGGATTGATAAATAAAGCGTGAATCCCCACTATATGCACTTGAGGGGGATCGAGGTATAGTCTCTTTCTCCACAAGTCCCTAAGTTGGTACTTAGGTACACACATTTTTGGCACCGTTGCCAAGGAAATCAAATCAAACTGAGGCATTTGTGTGATGGTAAGTAGCTCTTAGCATTGAAGCGAGTAGAGGAGTTGTGAATTTCTCTTCTTTGGTAAGTCACACTCATCTGCACTTACTGCTTCTCGCTCTTGGAGTGTGTGTAGTGAGTTGATAGTCTACGGAAGTGAGTGGAGTGAGTAGAGTAGGAGAAAGAAGGGAGTAGATTAGGAAGGTAGAGTAGCATTCAACCTTGGTTCTTGTTAGTCTTTTCAGTTAGGACAAATTTTCAAAAGTTAAAAACCAAAAAAGAAAATTATCTTCAACAAGTCATTTGTCTCAAAGCAAGTATCACGAGCACTAGAGATTGATTATCGCGATCAGGGAGCAAGGATTTTGAGTTGTGCAGATGAGAAAAAAGGCGTAGAGGAGTTGGAGAGTAGCTCCCAAGGTAACCATAACCATCCTTTACTCATAAAATCTAGTGGAATCTAGCAACACAATCAAATAGCCTATGGCAAGTATCGTGAGAGATGATTTAATGGGTGAAGAAGTTCTTTTTGTGATTCAGGCTGAGGGGAGAGGGTAGATAAGCTCTAGGAACATTTGTATGCAATTAAACTCCAAAGGAACTTGCTAAAAATTGGAAAAAAGGCCAAGTATTATGTTCTCCCGTGGTTGAGATATTGCGATATCTGGATATCGTGAACTCCTGTGGTCGAGTATCACGATACTTACATTGATCACATATCGAGTATCGTTGAGAGATTCTCATGATACTAGTCACATATCGTCTATCGTGAATTTCTGTTCGTGATACCTAACAGACATTGTGTATCGTTGAATTTTTTCACGATACCTGGTGGATATCGAGTATCGTGGGACACTGAAAACAATATTTGCCTAGTATCGACTATCGTGGAAATTCTCTTAGTCGAGTATCATGTATCGTGAATTTCTGATCGCGATACCTGTTGCATATCGTGTATCGTGGAGGTTGCTTGTCGCAACATTTGTGCAAGATCGAGTATCATGAAGTTCCTAGTATCAAGTATCGTTGATTGGCTCGTGATATTGGGCAAGTATCGTATATCATGATCTGCCAGTCAAGTATCGTGTATCGTGATCTGCCAGTCAAGTATCGTGTAAAAGAGATATTCAATATGTAGTTACGAAACACCCTGAAAGCATCAAACAAACAAGGGGAAGAAAGCAATGTCCACAACCTTAATGAAGAGGGACATGAAGAGCAGGTAACCACCCCTAGAGGGAGATCTACGGTTGTCAGGGTTTGGAGAGGAGACCTAGTTCCCCAAGATGATTCCCTAATGGATGTCTATGATCAATGGGATGGAACATCTTCTCAGAGCCCACTCTTCGTTATGCGAAGTGGCCAATAACCCACTCACCATCTATGAGTTACAAGATCCTGAACTCCCCACCATTATCACGTATTTGGACAAAAACCAGAGGAGGTACTGGCCTTTAATGGAGTTAGAAAGAGCAAGGTTGAAATATCAGAACATCCCAGTGTTCCCTCCTAGGGATCAAGCCACTACTTCACAGAACCCCCAAGGAACTTATCAAGATAATTCATATCAGCACTCGGGACAAACACAACAAACGCATATTCGAGTCAGACCACATGTGCAATTCGCAACACCGGGCAATAATCCTAATTATCAGCCTCAACCACCAATTGAACCAAGGAATAGAATTCCTGTCCCAGATAGACCACCTATAGTAAGAGGACCAGGTATACCGATAGGAAGACCAGTCTTCCCTATAATGCCTAGAGCACCTGAACCAGGAAGAAGAGTAAGGCCAATCCAAGTTGCCAAATGCATGAGAAACCACTATGATGGGTCCAGTGAACCTTACAATCACATAGCTGAATTCAAGCAAGTAATCAAAGCCAAACAAGTGGAAGATTTCTTGATCCAATATGAATCTTTTGGGCTAACCCTTACAGACACGGCATTAGCATGGTTCCAACCATTAGACCCTAATTTCAAAACATGGAACAAGTCTATCAAGAATTAATTGAAGAATTCACAAAGTCTGGAATCAAAAACAACTCTTCCTCATTAATCCATAGCTTTAAACAAGCTCCTACGGAATCAGTGAGATTGGCAGCAAGAAGATTCAAGCAATATGTGGATAGATGCCCTGTTGAAGAGATACCCACTCAAAACAAAATGGTGTCATTGTTTTTGGAAGGATTAGTGAATGGATCATTAAGATCTCTAGTATATGTGAAAAGAGTTCAAACTTTCCAAGAATGTATGAAAGAATGTATTGACCTAGAGGACAATCTAGCAGAAGACTTGAAAATACCTCATGGTAGTGTGAAAAGTGAAGATTCCGCCAGTAGCACGTCAAACTCTAAGAACAATGTAGAGGAAATAGCCGAATTAGTAGCAAAGAAATTGAATGTTCAAGGGCCAAGGAACTACCCCAACAACCCAATGAGAGTACCCATGCTTAGGAGATGTGTGCATTGTGGAGGTGATCACCCTTCTCATTTGTGCACTAGGGGAGTAGTCCCACCACATGCTTATGCTTACAATAGACCACCCATCCCGGGCCCTATGCATTATTGTAACATAGAACAAAAGTACACAAATCACAGCACAGAAAACTGTCCTTACGATCGGCAATCAAGACCAGTCCAACCGCTAGTGAGACCTTATGGATACCCTCAGAGAGATCAAGGAGGGGAAGCTTTTAGATATCCCACATACCATCACCAGGGACCAACATCATGACCTTATGCTTACCAAGGGTACACTCAACCACAACCAGTGTTAGGTCAACAACCACCCCACCCTCAGAATGTTGTCCCAATAAAAATAGCTCTACAAGAAGAGAACCCTAAGAGAGCAATAGTCTCTGCCACGCCTGTGGTTGGTAATGAACCATATGACCTATCTTATGACCATAGTCAAGGAAATTATTCTGCATATGAGGGAACTATAATTGAATATGGACAAATGTACGAGCCTTATGCCTATGGTATGGACGGACCAGATAGTTCTTACAGATATGAGCAGGATTATGTGTCATTGATGTACACAACTCCCAGAGCACCCATACCCTCCCGACCAATGAATAGACTACTTGCACCTAGAGGACCCTATTATAGATGCGGAGGTGATCATTTTATCAGAGAATGTACATTACCAAACCCACCACCCCCACAGCGAGTTTGGGAAGGATACTGTAGTGATTGCGGTAAAGAACACCTTTTTAGGGATTGCCCCAAGAACCCCAACAAAGTTAACTCGAACATGCAGATCAGCGTGATAGAAGTGATAGAGTCGTCAGGGAGTGATAAGGAGTACACCGTGCCATTGAAAGCAATAACAAGAGCCAAAGCTAGAGAGACCCCAGAAAAAATCAAAGAGAACAATCAAGGCGACAGAGAAGTGAATATACCTACATCTCAAGTAGTTGAAGACTCGGAAGAGCCTGGGAAAAGTGTTACAAGTAAACGAACACAAAGATGGAAGAATCATAGAGACAGGATAAAGGAAAAGAAATTACAACAAAAGAAGGAGAATGAAAAGAATGAACAAGGTCAAGAAGAAAAACAGAAACTTGAAGGAGAAAATCAAAAGGGAAATAGTAAAAAAGAAGAGGTAGGATCAGTTTTAGCAGACCCCATGCCAGAAGAATTAGCCATGTGGATTCAGGTGTACCAGGCACGACTAAGAGCAGGACCAACCATTGAACACCATGAAAAAGAATATCCTAGAGGTGACTTAGAGAAAGAAAGGCTGGAGATATGTAGAAAATTAATTGAAGTAGCTCAACAGACCCTAGAAAAACTTGTTCTTCGACTACCCAATTCATGAATTCCTGAAAAAGAATTCCAAGAGTGTGTCATCCCTAATGATCCTGAGAAAGGAAAAGAAGGTGAGACACGTGATGGAAATTACTACGAGGATAAAAGAGAAGGATCCATTATCCCCGAAGTAGACGAGGAGTGGCCTAAAGACTTGTGGGCAAGAGTCCAAGAAGATAGATGGAAGAAAGTGGAAGGAATTGAACCACCCGTTGAGGAGTTAGAAGCAGAAGGTGAATTGGAAGACTCAATACCTGAGCTGAATTCAGAAGGATTATTACAATTTGACAAGAGCGACAAGGAGGATGACAGTGTGAAGGCTTTGCCAAATTACACAGGGGAATACGAACATAATTCTAAATTATACTGCATTCCCTCAATAAGGAAAAAAGAGCAGAACCCATCAAACCAAACATCGGACATCATACAACATCTTAGAAAGGTAAAAATCCCTTGTACTCTGACCTTGGAAGAACTTTTGAATATAAAACCACATTTTAAGGAGAAACTAACTAGCCAATTGGAGACCAAGTCAGAAGAGAAGGTGATGCCTGATGAAGTGACCACAATCAAAATCCCAATCGATAAGGTTGGAGATTTCAGCGAGGGAGATGAAGGAAGCACATGCCTTCCAATTACTTATAGGGGTTACACCACTAAAGCTATCTTAGATTCTAGAGCTGGAGTAGGAATTGCGACTAAGGAAATATGGGAGAAATGGGGAAAACCAGCTTTAAGACCAACACACAAGAAGATACAAATGGCAGACGGACACACTGAACGACCCTTAGGATTATTGGAAAGAGCAACTTTTACCACCTGCGGAGTTGAATTCGAGCACACCTTAGCGATCTGTCAATTTGAAAGGGCTAGCAATTATGAGATGATACTGGGAAGACCCTTCATGAGATAGCTGAAGGTAGTGCAAGATTGGGGAAAAGATGCGGTATACTTACAGCATGAAGGAACCACGACCAGAATAAATCTCCACACATACACATATCAAGATGTTCCCCCCTTGCAATGGAATCCGATTCATAAGGAGGAGGACAAGCAGTCGATTCACAGTATAGGTTCAAGTAGCAAAACGTGGATGAACGAAGACACTCATCTATGGATATGCCAAACCGCAAAAAAGGAAGAGGAAAGAAAGAAAGGATGGCAGCAAAGGCAAGGAGTCGCTAGGTCTGTACAAGATCCAGCTTACATGCCTCAAATATTCCTAGATGAAGAATTCGAACCTCATGGTTGGATGGAGATTTTAGCCACTCTCGATGTATGTGTAAATGAAATAGTAATAACCATGAATGAATGCATTGACGAGGAAGGATATGACGTAAGCCTATACGTGGTAGTTCTTCAAGAGGATGAAGAAGGAGAAGTAATTGAAACAGAATGGAAGGAGGATTATGAGAGCATTGAAATGGAGCAGGAACAAATTGAGTCAAGAAGTGACAATCAAGTAATAAGTGTCATAATTAGTGAATTAAATCAAGAAATGACACATGAAGAAGAACGTTGACTAGATAGAGAAAAAGAAGATGGAGAAAACAAGCCCCAAGATCAATTCGAAGTGCCTGCCCACTTCAAAAAATATGAAGTAGAAGAGAGAAAAATTGCTATCCAAATGCCAAAACAAGAAGCACAACCAGGAATAGCATATGAAAACAAGGAACAGACCAAGAAAATAATAGTAACTTTGGAAGAAGGAGAAGAGCGATGTACCTTTATAGGACAGGATGTCTCAATGGAAGAAAAACAGGAGTTAATACAACTCATAAGAGAATATAGGGATGTCTTTGCTTGGACATATAAGGATTTAAAAGGAGTAGATCCTTCTATTTGTGCCCATAGAATCCCTATGAATTCAAAGACCAAACCTTCCAAACAAAGACCATACACTTATAACGACATTTACTCAGCAAAAATTAAGGAAGAGATAGATAAGTTGTTAGATGTTGGGTTCATTTATGAGATCGAACACACAGAATGGGTATCACCTTTGGTGGTCGTGCCGAAAAAGAATGGCAAGTTAAGGGTATGCATTAATTTGAAAAAAGTAAATGCTGCCACCATAAGAGATAGTTATCCATTACCCATCACTGATCATCTTTTGGAAAGAGTGGCAGGAAAGGAAGTTTATAGTTTTCTAGACGGCTTTTCACGATATAATCAGGTAGCGATTGCCCCTAAGGACCAACATAAAACAGCCTTTGCAACTGAATGGGGAGTGTATGCCTTTAGGGTTATGCCTTTTGGTCTAGCCAATGCCCCCGCCACTTTCCAAAGATTGATGTTCCATGTATTCAAGGAGTTCTTGAGGAAGAGCATGGAGGTATACGTGGATGATTTATGCACTTATTCAGCTATACAATCAAAACATATCCCTGAACTAGGAAAGAGTTTTGCCAAATGCCAACAATATAGAGTATGCCTCAATCCAGAAAAGTGCGTCTTCATGGTTAGACAAGGAAAGATATTAGGACACATTGTCTCTAAAAATGGAATTTCCACACATGAAGACAAAATCAAAGTGATTCTGGATTTGGTGAGACCAAAGACTGCTAAAGAAGTGCAAGCTTTTATGGGACACTATGGATACTACCGTAGATTTATGCACATGTATGCCATAATTGCTAGACCTCTTTATGCATTATTGTCTTAGTTTAATTGGACAGAAGAATGTGAAAAGGCCTTTAACGAATTAAAGAGTCGATTAAGTTCAGCACCAATCCTTCGAGTACCTAATTGGAACAAACCATTTCACATTCACATAGATGCTTCCAAGTTTTCCATTGGTTGCATCTTAGCTCAACCCACGGATACAGGGAAGTTAGATCACCCTATAGCCTATGCCAGTAGACAATTGAATCAAGCAGAGCACAATTATACCACGACTGAGAGAGAGGGTTTAGGGATGGTGTATGCAGTGAAGAAGCTTCGACACTACCTTTTGGCAAACAAATTCAAATTCTTCATCGATCATCAAGCTCTACTGTACTTAGTCAATAAGCCTTGTAATACGGGACGACTAGTACGATGGTTTCTATTGTTGATGGAATTTGATTTTGAAGTAGTAGTCAAGAAAGGGAATATGCACATTAGAGCTGATCACTTATCGAGAATGACACATGGAGAACCCTCCATAGGAGTACCGGATGATCTGCCAGACACTTACCTTTTTAATCTCGAAGTATGTCCCCAATGGGAAAAAAAGTTGATCCCTATCCTCACTTATGGACCTAAACATGGGTTCACACCAAACAAAAACCAAGACCTATGGAAGACTAAAAACCTCCATATCATAGCTGGAAGTTTATATCACCAAGACTCAAGTGGATTACTCATGAGATGCGTGGAAGAAGAGGAACAAGAAATGTGGCTTCAAAAAGCACATGTAAATCAATGGAAAACTCATTTAAATGCTAACAGAACATGGAAAACACTGAAGAGATTAGGCATATATTGGCCAACCATGCAGAGGGATACACATAACTATGTATCAGCCTGCCCAACTTGTCAAGAACGAAATCCAAAAGAGAACTCTACTCTATGCTACTCCACAGTAGCACCAAGATGGAGCATGCCTCTGGTAAAATTCTTGAGGACCCAAGAGTACCCAAAAGGAGCTACTCTAGCAAGGAAACGTGCACTCACAGAGCAGAGCAAAGACTATGTTCTCATATGAAAACAGCTCTTCAAGCGACGAAGAGACAATCATTTACGAATGTGCATTCATGAAGATGAGTATCTTGTTGTTTTAGAGATGGCACATACAGGAGCTGCAGGAGGACATTTTTTTGCAGATAAAACTGCAAAAATGATTCTCTTTGCAGGAATGTGGTGGCCAACTCTACATCAAGATGCAACCACATATGTTCAACGATGTGATACCTGCCAACGAACAAAATATCCTATTAGAAGAGACTGATGGAGAGTGTTAATATCCAAAAGAACAAGTTATTCTTGATGTTAGACCACCTCTATATCAAGAACAACATTAAACTTCAACCAATTTTGGAAGACAAGTACCAAACTATCAAGAAATTAGCTAACTGTGAAGAAATTCATTTCTCAGAAAAGTATGTTGCACATTAATCAATCATTGACTAATCATTTGTGTAAAGTTTCTGATAAAACTTTGTAGAATGTGTCGCCTAAAGCTTGCCCACCTTCTCCAAGTTAAAATACTTTAAATGCACGAGTAGATTGTGAGAAATGACTCAAACAGTTTACCTATGTCTGAAATTGTCTCTCTGTAATGTCGACTTTGACACCTGCAACTTCTAAGACATGGTTCTCCCAAACTAGAACCCGTTTAAGCAAATGCTTTTAGCCATAGATGGCTTACCTCTCAACTTAAATTTTAAATCCTCATTTGTGTAAAAATTTACACTGTGCACTTAGTACTGACCATTTCTTTGACCATCGAATCTGCATCTGTTTCAGAAGACACTCAACACTTTCTACATATGAATGTTCCTATTCAAAATTCTCTCAACCTGTTTGCAATTTACCTCTCAAACTTTGATCATAGGTAGATTAACTATGGATTTAGACATGCACAAAAGGATTTCTCAAAAGATTAAACATAGAAGGAGAATCAGAGAAAAGATCGACGCGCAATTCTCTGAAAACTTTTTCTTCTCATAAATCTTCATACATCTAATGGATGACATACATAATGTTCATCTCATTCTTATATTCTTTACATCTATTGTCTTCTCTATCTCTTCTATATCTCTATCCGACTATGAGCATGTATATATATATATATATATATATATATATATATATATATATATATATATATATATATATATATATATATATATATATATATATATATACGAGTCTAACTCATCATTTTTCCAAATACATTGAAATATTTACAATACTAATGTACAAAAGAACTTTGTTTCTGAATCTCCTCTTTTCCTTGAAACTGATCTTCAATCTTTCATTCATCTTTCCACTTCTAGATTTTAGGTAATCACTAATTGTTGATTGTCTTGCTCCAACAACTCCCCCTCAATCATCAATTGTGATTACCTGCATATTCTTTATCCTTGCCATATCTTTAAACCTCTGCAACTTTGGTCCATCCAAGCTTTTTGTCATCATATCTGCAAGTTGATCGTTTGTAGGAGTATGCATGACTTCAATTTCTTTATCAATAACCTTCTCTCTCAAAAAATGATACTGAATTTCAATATGTTTAGTTCTAGCATGAAACACAGGATTTGATGCCAAATATAAAGAACTTATATTGTCTCCACAAATGATAGGAATACTCTGAACAACATCAAAACTCTTCATAAGTGTCTTTAGCCATATTACTTCCTTTGCAACTTCCACCATGCCTTTGTATTCTGCTTCTGTAGATGATAGAGCAACTGTATGTTGCTTCTTAGAACACCATGAAATTAGCTTATCTCCCACATAACACAAATATCCATGTGTTGATCTTCTATCATCAGAATTACCTGCCCAATCTGCATCACTGTATATTTTGACTCTTGTATCTGAAGTATATCCATAATATAGACCTTCTTTAAGTGTGCCCTTGATGTACCTAAGTACTCTTTGTCCTGCAATCCAATGTTCCTTTCTAGGACAATGCATGAATTGAGATAAAACTCCAACTGCATATGATAAATCAGGCCTTGTTAATGTAGCATAAATCAAGCTATCCACCAAACTCTGATAGAGCTTCATATCTTTGAATTCTTCTCCTCCATATCTAGTCAATCTATGATTTACTTCCATTGGAGTTGGTGCTATCTTGCAATCTTCCATTTTAAATTTGGTTAACAAATTTTTCAGATACCTTTCTTGAGTTACATATACTCCATGTTGAGTATATGAAATCTCCATTCCCAAAAAGAATGAAAAATTTCCCAAATCACTGATTTTGAATTCTTTCTCCATCTGTTTCTTAATCATGTGTATGCCTTTGTCATCTGTTCCTGTAAGTATTATGTCATCAACATAAATACAAACATAAATAAATCCATCCTCACTTGCTTTGAATAACAAGCTACTATCTGCTTTTGATGCTTGAAATCCAAGTTCCTTCAAGAACTTTACAAGCCTATAATTCCATGCTCTTGGGGCCTGCTTCAATCCATACAAAGCTCTCTTGAGCTTACACACATAATTTGGATACACTTGATCCTTGAAACCATCTGGTTGTTCCATAAAAACTTCATCTGAAATGTAGCCATTCAAGAAAGCATTTTTAACATCTAATTGAGATAATTTCCAACCTTTGCAAGCAGCAATTGCTATGAGTGTCCTGATAGTTGTCATCTTTGCTACAGGACTATAGGTCTCATCATAGTCCACTCCATATGTCTGTGCATATCCCTTCACAACAAGTCTAGCTTTGTATCTAGAATTAATTCCATCTGCAAATCTTTTTGTTTTGTAAACCCACTTACATCCAATGATCTTTTGACTATTTGGTTTAGGAACCAAATCCCAAGTCTCATTTTCCATCAATGCATCATATTCCTCCTGCATAGCTTTTTCCCAATTCTTCTTCCCTTTGGCTTCATCATATGTGGATGGATCTTCATCTGCTTTTAACATATAAGCATAATCTTTAGTAGTCAAGAATGAAGTATCATAGCTATACCTTGTAGGTTGCCATTTATGCCTAGATGACCTTCTGAGTTCTCCACTTCTTGAAGTTTCTGGTTCATCACATTCTGGATCAAATCTTGGCATTTCTTCAACTTCAACCTGTACTTCATTATTCTCATTTGTATCAAATATTTGAACATTTGATTTACCTTTCTTTTGATTCGCAATTTCTTCCATATCTGCATGAACATTAAGTGTACCTGCATACCAAGTAACTTGCTCATCAAATGTAACATCCTTAGACACAAGGAATTGCTTTGTGGATGGACTCCACAACCTATAACCCATCTGCTTGTCATCATAACCAATGAATACATACTTCTCTGCTTTAGGTTCCAATTTATGCCTCAATTGAGATGGCACATATGCATATGCCAAGCATCCAAATATTCTACAATGATCCAAGGTAGGTCTCTTACCCCACCAAGCTTCATATGGTGTCATACCCTGCAAGGCTTTACATGGTAACCTATTGACCAAATATGTGGCTGTGTTTACAGCCTCAGCCCACAAATAATTAGGACATTTTTTCTCCTTCATCATAGATCTTGCAAACTCAACAAGAGTTCTATTTCTTCTTTCTGCTACCCCATTTTGTTGAGGAGAGTACCTGCAAGTAACCTCTCTCTTTATACCTGCATTCCACAAGTAATCACTGAACTCATTAGAGAAATACTCTCCCCCTCCATCTGACCTTAACCTCTTCAATTTTTGACCTGTAATTCTTTCTGCATATACATGATAATGTTTAAATGTATTAAACACTTCTGACTTATCTTTGATCACATAGATTGTAATCCATCTGGTAGCATCATCAACATATATGACATAATATATTGAACCATTTATACTGAAGTCCTTTGAAGGACCCCACACATCTGTATGTACCAATTCAAGTCTTTCTGAATACATAAAACCATGCTTATTGCATGATTGCTTATGAGCCTTACCTAACTGACATGCTTCACATCTGTATGTCATATGTTGACCTGCAACATTAGGCAATCCAAGCAGTGAACCATTGTTAACCATTTCTTTGATACCTCTTTCATTAAAATGTCCAAGTCTTTTATGCCAAAGATCCAATTCAGACACCTTTTGCTCTCCATAAGTAAACATAGCATGTCGAACATTACCTTGTATCTTTAATGTGAAGAGCCTTCCTTCCTTCTTTCTTGTAACAATCTATTTATACCCTTGATTAGGGTCTTCAACATAAACTCCATCATTAGTGAACCTTACCTCATATCCTTTTTCCACAATTTATCCTACACTAATCAAATTCTTTGGAATTGTAGGAACATACAGAACCTTACTCAAGAGAGTACTTCCATCTTTGGCTTTGACTGAACCAATTGACTTTACTTTGTGCTTTGTATTATCACCTGTTTGAACTGTATGATTAATTGCATTATGATCTAAATCAGTCATCAAAGCAATATTTCCACTCAGATGATTACTACATCCTGAGTCAATATAAAACACTCTCATGTCTTCATGTGAGGCTTCACATGTTGCATTCATAATAAGTGTTGAATCTTCTTTCTGATCTGATGCATAATTGTAGTAGGTGTTATTGTAGGACTGATTTTGGAAGTTTCTTCCTCCACCTTTTCCAAAATAATTCCTACCACCTCTACCTCTGAAGTTTCCTCTCTGATATCTGCCACCTCTTCCTCTTTGATTAAAATTCTGATTAAAATTACCATTGCTTTGATTATTGTGCCAACAATCATGAGATAGATGATTGGTCTTACCACATATCCAACAAGCTCTGACATTATCTTTGTTTTTTCTGCCTCTTCCTCTACTTCTGCCACTTCCTCTTCCTCTTAGGAAGTTTGCTTGGCTTGGAGTACCTTCATCTTCAACTGATTGTTGCTTTCCTTTGCTAGCTTTCTTCTTGTCTTTAGAATGCATTGCATGACCTGCACTCTTATCGACATCTCCTTTGATATCATTCTCAAAAGTTAGCATATGTCCTAACAATTGATTCAAATCAAGAGTGAAATGATCTAATGAAAGTTCTGTAGACAAAATAAAAGGCTTCCACTTCTCATCTCCTCTTAGCCCTGTGAGAATTTGTCTTACCAACTTATCTTCTTCAATGTCTTCATCAACTGCACCTTAAGAATCAGCAATGTCTTTCATCTTTGTCACATAATCAGATATTGATTGTGACGCCTTCTTCTTGAATGTAGTAAACTCTGCCCATAATGAAGCTTTCCTTGATTTGGTTGTATTCTAAAAATGCTCTTCCAAAGCATTCCAAATGTCACTTGCACTTTCAAGTCCTCTAATATGAGGAAGCAAGTAATCATTCACTGCCATGTAGATTATGCTCCTTGCTTGAGCATCCTTCTTCATCCAAATCTTTATATCTGCAAGCTCGTCCCTAGTTGGAACACTAGGATCTCTGAACTCTGGCTTTTCTTCCTCTCCTGTGATGTATCCCATCAGATCTTTGCTCATAAGATGAGCTTCCATTCTCATTGACCAAGCTGGATAGTTCTCTCTATCCAACTTCTCAATTTGGAGACTATCTCCCATCCTTTATTCACCTGTACTATCAAATCTTTAGTCCTTATCAAGAATGAATGTACCTTAGCTTCGAATGTTGCTCCTTCTGATCCTTTTGATAACCTTTATGTGTCTTCCTTCAACCTTTCTTTCACACTTTATCCTTTTGAACCTTAAAGATGTGAAATATGTATGTCTGCAGCAGTCGGGGTCTTCCTTTCCTCAATTTTGATACAACCTCCTCTGATACCACTGATGGAGAGTGTTAATCTCCAAAAGAACAAGTTATTCTTGATGTTAGACCACCTCTATATCAAGAACAACCTTAAACTTCAACCAATTTTGGAAGACAAGTACCAAACTATCAAGAAATTAGCTAACTGTGAAGAAATTCATTTCTCAGAAAAGTCTGCTGCACATTAATCAATCATTGACTAATCATTTGTGTAACGTTTCTGATAAAACTTTGTAGAATGTGTTGCCTAAAGCTTGCGCACCTTCTCCAAGTTAAAATACTTCAAATTCATGAGTAGATTGTGAGAAATGACTCAAACAGTTTACCTATGTCTGAAACTGTCTCTCTGTAATGTCGACTTTGACACCTGCAACTTCTAAGACATGGTTCTCCCAAACTAGAACCCGTTTAAGCAAATGCTTTTAGCCATAGATGGATTACCTCTCAACTTAAATTTTAAATCCTCATTTGTGTAAAACTTTACACTGTGCACTGATTACTGACCATTTCTTTGACCATCGAATCTGTGCCTATTTTAGAAGACACTCAACACTTTCTACATATGAATGTTCCTATTCAAAAATCTCTCAACCTGTTTGCAATTGACCTCTCAAGCTTTGATCATAGGTAGATTAACTATGGATTTAGAAATGTACAAAAGGATTTCTCAAAAGATTAAACACAGAAGGAGAATCAGAGAAAAGATCGACGCGCAATTCTCTGAAAACTTTTTCTTCTCATAAATCTCCATACATCTAATGGATGATATACATAATGTTCATCTCATTCTTCTATTCTTGACATCTATTGTCTTCTCTATCTCTTCTATATCTCTATCTGACTATGAGCATATATATATATATATATATATATATATATATATATATATATATATATATATACGAGTCTAACTCGTCATTTTTCCAAATACATTGAAATATTTACAATACTAATGTACAAAAGAACTTTGTTTCTGAATCTCCTCTTTTCCTTGAAACTGATCTTCAATCTTTCATTCATCTTTCCACTTCTAGATTTTAGGTAATCACTAATTGTTGATTGTCCTTCTCCAACAGAGATGAAATGCCGCTGAAACCCATGATGAGTGCCACAGCCTTTACTAAATGGGGAATAGACTTCATAGGACCTATTAGCCCACCAGCTAAAGGATCCCATGCCGAGTACATAATCGTAGCCACAGACTATTTGACCAAATGGGTGGAAGCCAAAGCAACCAAGAAAAATGATGCGAGGACTACGGCCAAGTTTCTCTTTGAGAATGTATTCACTAGATTTGGATTGCCTATAGAAATTGTGAGTGATAGAGGCACACACTTTGTGAATGAAGTGATAGAAGCCTTACTGAATGAATTCTTAGTAATTCATAAGAAATCAGCCCCATATCACCCACAAGTCAATGGACAGGCCGAAAGTTCAAACAAAATCTTGTGTACAGTCCTCACTAAAATTCTTAACAATGGTAGATCTGATTGGGATAAGCAATTACATCATGCTTTATGGGCATTCCGAGTAGCCTACAAAACAGCCATAGGAACTACTCCTTTTAACTTAGTGTATGGACAGAATGCCATCTTGCCAATTGATTTCTTAGTACCCACTCTCAGAGCAGCAACAACTTACAATTGGACTGGACATGAATTATCAGCTCAATTGGATCAAATAGAAAAGTTACACGAAACAAGGTTATAAGCTGCAGCAGGGATTTATGCTGCTAAAAGGCGACAGAAGGCATATTTTGATGCTCATATTAAAGACAAAAACCTGAAGGAAGGAGATTTAGTTTTGTTCTATACTTTGAAGCAACATGCAAAGAAACTGCAAGAAAGAGAATATGGCCCATTGATCATCAATCGTATATCTACCAGCAGAGTCATCAGCTTAGCAACCCTAGATGGAGAAGTATTGCCAAACTATATCAGTGGTTGCTGAGTAAAAAAATATTTAGAGCCATTGACAGAAGAGGTAATGTCACGACTAATAATGGGTAAAAATAGGCACAAAGAGGAAGAAAGAATTCGAGAAGAAGCTAGACAAGAAGAGCTAGAACGAATCAGGAAACGAAAGGAGTGGATGAGAGAGAGAGATGAAGATATCGGCAAGGAGAGGAACTCATCTCGATGGCTAACTTTAGAGCCACTGAAAACCTAGGACAGCAAATAAAGCAACCTTATTTGAATTTGGGTGCTGGAATAGAAGAGTACCACCTAGTGGATGCTCTCATTGACACAAGAGCAACCATAAGCTATATCAAATTTTTGTTGACTTAGAAACTCAAGGTATAATTATGCCCATCAAAGGCACAGCTGATTGGAATAGGAGGAAAAGTTACTCAATATTGGAAACAACACTATGGAACAAAGACTCTTAGTATGTCATGATCAGGACTTATTAGAGGAGCTCGTGTTAGGTCAAGATTGGATATATGAATATGAAGTGACTATTCAATTGGCCCTAGGATACATCTCGGCCAAGATAGGACATCGTGAGGTATTCAGCATGTTAGACGAACGACCGGCCAAAGCCAAATGTATAGACCCGAGAGATCACTCAAACGAGCATGATGTTGAATGTATGTTCACTCACACTATGGAAACCCCACCATCAAGTACTTCATGTGAGAATGCACCGAATCTCGCTTTCACACAATCTTCTAATCCAGTAAATCACATGATTAGTGTCTTATCCAATAAAAGCCTCAGTGAGGAACCAAGCACAAGAAGGACTAGTCAGCAAGACTATCAAAAACTTGCACACATTAGAATATACCCCGTTCCTTACACGAGACAGGCTTGGATCAGAAAAGATCAAGTGATGGCATATCTTCAACAACAGAACTACTATCGACATCAAAAACAACAACAAAATAAGAATGCAAGTCACGTGGAACACCCAGGTCCACAAAGGATTGCTAGAGTATGGATTCCGAAGAAGGTGATAGCGACACAGACGGTCCGAACGCAAATATGGATTCCCAAATCATGTGCCCAAGTGAAAATCATCAAAGAGGATAGGTCAAGACACGAGGAGAATCAGTACGATCTAAAGGCAAAACAACAGAAAACAAACAACTACAAGACAGAGCAGGAGTCTAAATATGCAACAAAAATCATTCAAAGATTCAAAAGGCAGACGAAGCAAAAGTACAACATGAGAAGCACTACATTCACTAGGAGTGTTGGGAATGCAGTCTGTCCCAGTGGAGTAAAGCAGATTTGGATGCCGACAGGCAAACCAATCTGTACACATCGACCAAATAATTTGGGTTGCACACATCTGGAGTTACAAGAGTCCAAAGTATGCATAATAGGGCCACATTACAAGGCCAAGCATTCGACACATTCTTCTTCTACTTCTGGATAGTGAAGCACATTTCCCTCTTGGGAAATAGGAGAGCACTTGTAAAATAATCCAAAAGAAAATAACTAATGATTCAATAACTGCTTCTGCTATGAACTAACATTTCTGTTTTCTTTCAGACACAAACATAAAAAAAATATATAAATAAGTATGAAAAAAAATCCCAGGTATTACCTTTCTCACACCCACGGGGAAGGGACGACACAATTCACTCGGAGAGCTGCCAAATTTATGAAGGATAAGTGAAGGATGATTCTTGATACCAACTTGCCACTAATTACTGGTATATATTGAGTGCAGATGGCATCCTCTAATTTCAAGGCTACACAAGAGGAAGAGGTCCTGCTTCTTCCCTTGGAATCAATCACTAAAGCAAGATGTCATTGTTTTCTTGACGATCAACCAGTGGCAGAACTACTTTTCATGGCCACCATTAAAATTATGGATAGAGACCACTACTTTCCGATTATGTCTCAAGATTTTCAGACTATCATACAAGGATTACCACGCATTACAGATGTCTGGACAAGGGCTGGCATTGATGCATTCCTACGACTTCCAATATATCTGCCAGATTTTCAGAGATGCACCCAAGTGATGAATACGCTCCAATCTGCATCAGATAAGCCATCAATCCCGGAAGCAAGAGTGCTCGACAAAGTGGGTATATGGAAAACAATTCGATTCACTCATGAAGTAATCAATAGAGCTTTTGGATGGAGCCAAGATGGCCTCACTAATGTCAAGGATGAATGTCATGATCCAAAAAAGAGAACCTTTCTGGAAATAAACAGGATAGATATAGAAGAAGTGGTTCGATTGGACATTTTTGTTTTCCTAGTATGCATAGATATACAGCACCTCAGAAAATCATCATGCAATTACTTTCCCATGCAATGAGGCAAGTGGGAAATCAAGTAAATATGACTCCGTATGTTCAAGAGCGCTTGTTTGAAGCTAAGAAGAAGTGGAGTCAATGGAAAATTTTGAACAGGAGCTCAGCATTGACTGTGTTGATTTATGAGGCACTTGAAATGAAAGAGTGCTTACGCTTGATGCCAACCTCAATCGAGATGGCAAAATATGTAAAGTCAACTACTGTGCCAAAGAAAAAGAAAATAGTAATCATTGAAGAAGTGGGAACCAGTTCAAAGAAACCCATGAGAGGGACTAAACGCATTAGAGAGGAAGCAGCCCAAGAGACACCACAATCAAAGAGGACACATACATTACCAAAGATTCCTATGTGTAACATAATCCTGGTAGGAGATGGTTGAACCACACCCTAAGAGAGAGGATTAGGAAGTAATCCTCAACCATGGCTTTTGGGGCAAGTGGTTAGCCCATCACATTCCTAACCAAGAGGTTGTGAGTTCAATTCCTTACACTATGACACAACAGCCAATCACAAAAGGGGACCTCTCCGCAGCTCTAGAAGAGACGCATATGTATATGCAGGGCCAAGTGAATCTAAATGTTCAAGGACATCAATACAGACAGGCAAGCCAAGGAAGGCAACAAAAGACTAAAGAACACACCCCAAAACAAACCGCCAGATATAAAGAACTGGGATTAGAAGATTCGAGCTCTAATGAGGAATCCAACCCTGAGAAAGACACCTTAAACACTGACATAAGAATGAAAACGAACAATGAGGAATGGACAGAGATAAACCAATTCGAAGTCACACCTGACAATCAATAATCAAAGGTACATCACCACGAAGAATCCACTGAACAGGCTCACATCATTCAATTGAACGATAAGGCAAAAATCAATATAAAGGACGCTCCAATCACAAATAAAAATGTAGTGCCACCTGTAAAAGAGGAAAT
>CM035430.1:155965740-156025740 GCA_020310875.1 Ceratopteris richardii
ACATAAGGAGGGAAAATCAATGTTTACAACTTAGGGAAAGAGAGTTGCAACATTGTTTGCACACACACATACATAGATATGCCAACTCAAAGATAAAAAACAAGCAAGCAAGGGCCTAACTTAAGTAAGGGGCTTGCTTATTACAAATACAAAACTTATTGCACACTCTAAATGAACTAAAACTCCAACAAGATGATACAAAATAAGTCAGGATAGAAACTATTTTTATAGAGAGAAGTTAACACCTAAAATCTAGGAAGCAACATAGTTGAGATGACTTGGGGAGTGGTTGATTTAAAAATTTTTACGGAATCTTGTGCTTTTAGGCTTCCTTACATTATTCCACATTTTCATGACTGAATTCCCACAAATTTTGGCTTGAAGTATGATTTTAAACACTCCCTCTCAAGCTTCAAATCTTTGTCTTCATCCAAGCTCATTCATGTTGATTCTTTACTTGAACTTTGAAATCTTCACTCCATCAAAAGGCTTTGTAAATGTGCTGAAACTTCTTTGGAGATCACCTTTTCTCTTACAATTTTTTTGTGCACTTCAATATGTTTAGTTCTAGCATGATACAGGAGATTTGATGCTAGATGAATGCTTCTCATATTATCACAAAATATTGCATATGTGTCAACCTATATTTAGCTATAGGAATACCTTCTTAATCCACATAAGCTTACATGTAACTTGAGATAAAGTTAAATACTTAGCCTCAGTGGAACATAATGCCATTGTGGGTTGCTTCTTTTAAATCCATGAGATGATTTTGCTATGTAGCATGACTAAGTAACCATTTGTACTCCTATCTTCCTTTGAACCATCCCAATCAGCATTTGAATAAGGTTTCACCTGCATATCACCATCAAATGAATAGAATAATCCTTCATTTATGGTAGCCTTGAGATATCTTAACATTCATCTTTCAACTTGCAAGTGTGTAGTCCTTGGACTATGCATAAATTGTGATAACACTCCAACTCCTTATGCTATGTGAGGCCTAATTATTGTGGCATAATTGAAAGAGACTATAGAGATCGATACAAAGTTACATCCTCTAATTGTTCTCCATAAAAGCAGCTTAGCTTTACATTAACTTCCATGGGACTTGAAATAATCTTGCAATGTAGCATCTCAAACCTCTCAATAGGTCTAGAATATACATCCTTTTTATGAGCATATTACCTTATTCTTTGTATACAACTTCAATGCCAAGAAAATACCTAAGTTCTCCAAGATCAAAGATCCTAAACTCATTTCCAAGCTTTGCCTTGCTATCCTCAATGTGTTTTGTGTCATTATCTGGAATGATAAGATCATCTACACACACATAAATATATAGACTACAAGTTGTCCGCTTTTTTTCATGAAGAGGGATGGATCTGTCTTGCACTGATTGTAACCACATTTGATCAAATACTCCACCAAGCTCTAGTTCCAAGCCTTTAAAGCTTGCTTTAGGCCATAAAGTGCCTTCTTTAACCTAAAAATACGATGTGGAAACTTTTTGAAAATAACACCTAGTGGTTGCTCCATGTATACCTCTTCCTCCAAGTCTCCATTGAGAAAGGTATTCTTGATGTCCAATTGGAAGAACTTCCATCCTTTGCTTGCAGCCATTGTAATGAGTGTCCTAATGGTGGTCATTTTTGCCATGGGGTTGAATGTCTCTTCAAAGTGCACTCCATATGTTTGTGCAAAACCCTTGTCCACAAATCTTGTTTTGAACCTAGAAAGAGATTCATATGAATTTCCCTTTACTTTATACTCCCACATATTGCCTATTAACTTCATGTTCTCTTGGGCACTAGAGTCCATGCCCGATTCTCCTCAAGTTCAATAATCTCTTCTTGCATTGCCTCTTTCCATTCAGTGTACCTGCTTGCATCTTCATAACAATTGGGCTCATGATCTTCTAGAACTTTGTTCATATATGCCTAATGAGTTGCCATGTAATAATCATAATTAAACCCTTGATTTGGATACTTAACCCTAAAAAACTTCCTTTCTTCACCTTTTGGAGGAACAAACCTCCTTGCCTTGGGTACTTGATCTTTTTCTTTGATGTGTCTTATTTCTCCATCATGTGTCTTTCATTGTCTTCAACTTCATTACCTTCTTTATCCAACTCTATCAATGTTGCTTTTTCTTTTTTGATTGATTGTGCTTCATAGTTTGATGAAGATCTCCCCCTCCATGGTGAGGTTATGCTTGAACTATCTTCATTGATCGAACTCCTTGGGGTGCTTATCTCTAAGTCAATTTGTTCTTCATTATGTCCATGCTTTTCTTCTTCATATTCCTACATGCAATGATATTTCTTATACCAAGGGAGTAACTCATCAAAGGCTACATCTCTTGATATCTTCAAGTCCTTTGTGTTTGGGTTGAAGCACCTATAACCTTTATGATCATTTGAATATCTTCGAAAAACATACTTCTCTGCCTTTGGTTGTAGCTTTTGCCTCAATTCACTTGGCACATGTAGCAAGTTACCATAATAAGCTTGATATGGTGTCGATCCATGAATCCTTGATGTAGGTGCTCTATTAATTAGGTACACTAGTATTTTTTGCATCTCCAAAACATGTTAAGTACATTTATCTCATTACGCATTGCTCTAGTGATCCCTACAATGTATCTATTCTTTCTCTCTACTTGCCTCTTGATGCCTTGACCCCATAAAAAATCCAAAAATTCATTGTAGAATTATTCCCCCCTCCATCGGACCTTAGCTTGATGTATGTACCTATTTCCTTCTCTACCATTGCCTTGAATGCTTTGCAACATGTAAACACATTTGATCTTTATTTGATGAAATAAACCAAAACCATCCTTGTGCAATCATCTATGAAAGTGACAAAGTACTTGTTACCTCCAATGGATTGCTCTTTGGTTGACCCCCACACATCTATATGTATCAACTCCGATGGATGTTGGCTTATGTAGCCATTCTTCTTGAGTGGAAGTCTCACTTGCTTCCATACTTGACAAGATTCACATAAATGGTTCATACCTTTTGCTTGGAAGTTGGGAAGCCCTTCAACCAGCATCTTGAATTGCACTTCATTCATTCTTTATATGTTGATGTGACATATCCTCTTGTACAACAAGTCCAACTCCAAAATCTACTTGTTAGCATATATGAAGTAGACATGTTGAGTGGAATGAGAGTTTACCTCCAAAGTGAAGAGTCTTCCTTGCTTCTTTCCTCTTGCCTTGAACCCTTGCTTAGGATTCTCCACAAATAATCCACCTTTTTGAACCTTACTTGATAGCCTCTTTCAACAATTTGACCTACGGACACCAAGTTCTTTGTGATGGTATGTACATGCAAGAAATCCTTGAGATATCTTTGTTGGAAGAGATGGATGGATATCTCAAGGAAGTGAGGTGGTACTGCTAAAACCTGCTATGTACATGCCCTAATACACTCCAGAGTTATATAGTAGGCCCTTATAGCTTACAAATGAAACTAAGAAAGTACCTATGTTCTTTGGAGTTGATGCTTGAAACAACTGAATTAAAACAGACTACTTCATGAATAGCTAGTGTCACAAAACTTGCTATTTCAGTCCATATACATCTTGGTTCTTTTGTTGAGAGTTCACAGTACAGTAACAATTGATCAAATTCCTTTTGAGGGAATTCAATTAGCTTAGATAGCTAATGATTACAAGTGGAATCATCTAACTATGCTCTGAGAAACAAGTTTAGCAATCCAAAGCTTACCCCTGATTTTTTAGGGACTAACTAGTAGATGACCAGTGAGAACTTCGAAGATGATTTCTTCATGATGCCTAAACCAAATGCTTTGAAATTTTTATAACATAAAATAGACTTCAATCTGGTTCCAAAAAGCCAAAGGTTATAGAAAATGGTTGAGTATTCACAAAGATATAACCAAAGAAAGTTGACTGTTCTGAGTAGTCATAACAGAGGAGTAGACAGAGATGTTCAATCAACTATATGTATTATAACACATGATTGTACAAGATCATTGAGCATTGAAATGATGCTCAATGATGATATACTAAGTGATCTATGGTGTGAGCCACTCAACTTCTACAAATGATCAAGAAATAGGCACTGAGTGACGCACCATACATTGCAGAATTTTACAAGGTCCTTATATAAGAGTTTCTTCTAAGTTTGAATTGAATTCAAACTTGGCTCCAACTAAAAAGGTGACTCCTCTAATTTAGGAGTTATTCTCTCAATCTAAAGTCGTAACTAATATTCTATCTAACTCCACGAGTTATAGACTTTTACAAGATTCTCTCGATGATTTAATCTTTTACAAATTGTAAATGACCAAAGAATTACAAGCTATGGTTCACATGCATCATCAAATGAGAGTTGCACACATTGTCTTCTATGCCAAGTGTGTAGGCTTGATCATTTTGCACCAACAGCTCCCCCCTCAAGCCAAACATCTTGGCTTGCTTATCTTCATCAACCTTCTTGAATATCATGTAATCCAATCATGGTTTTAAACCTACAAAGTTTAGTACCATCAAGTGCTTTGGTTAACAAATCACCACATTGCATATTTGTAGATACATATGCTAGTTGAATCTCTTTGCTCAAGAGTTTCTCTCTAACATAGTGATCGTGCACTTCTATATGCTTGGTTCTTGCATGACAAATGGGATTGGCTGCAAGATGCAAAGAGCTAGTATTATTACCAAAGATCATAGGTGAATGAGTGTGAAGTCCCAAATCTGAGTAGAGCAATCTAATCCAAATAGCTTCTTGTGTAGCATTTGCTAATCCCCTGTATTCAGCCTCTCTTGAAGATAGAGCAACAGTTGGTTGCTTCTTAGAAGACCATGAGATGGGTTTATCACCTGCAAAAGATAAATATCGAGAAGTACTTCTTATATCATCCTTACATCATGCCCAATCTGCATCTGAGTACAATTTTATATCCAAATCTAATGTGTATGGGAAGTAAAGACCTTGATTTTGAGTACCTTTGAGATACTTCAAAACTCTTTTGGTAGCTTCCAAGTGAGGTGCTCTAGGTTTATGCATGAATTGGCTGAGAACACTTACTCCATAACATATGTCAATCCTTGTTAATGTTGCATAGTTTAGACTTCCAACTATGCTTTGATATCCAACAACGTCTTCAAGCAAATCACCTTCATGGGCACTCAATTTATGATTTACCTCCAAGGGGTGCTGTTGGAAGCAGTCAGAGGCACAGACGCCACGGAAGCATGTGAAGACGAAGCAGGGAGCCAGGCGGATCAATCTTTTAAACAAATACATGTCTTATTAATTTTCCCAAAACATTCAACAGTGATTATTATCACTAATTGTAACATATGTATCATAGAAAACCCCATTTTGTAATCCATAGCTCCATTTTGTGCAAGCCGAGGAGTCCTCGAGCTTGAGGAGCTTAGGTAGAATGCTCGTACCAAATTTCGTTATTTTTAGACATCGTTTACCCTTCCAAATAGCCTCTAGGACCTATTTTTTAACTAGGCCGGTCATTAGATGTGAAACCGGTCAAAACTAGTCTAGAAACTATAAAAAGAGCTAGAGAGCTCATTTTTGAGGTTAGCTTGTTGGAGCAAAGAAGAGAGTAGAGCTAGTTTGAGCTTGTAAGAGTATTCTTGAGTAATAGAGCTAATTTCCCACCTTCCATTGTGTCTTGCTTGTCTCTTCATTGTGTGTGTGTATGTGTGTGTGCACCTTTGAGCTTCTCACCTTCACTCTCACTTCATCTCACATTCACGATCTTCATATCACTCCTACCTCTCCCTCGGATTGACATTAAGGAGGTGAAGCTTCTTAACGTGGTACTTACCATTGTGCTAGAGCAACACCAAATTTGGCGCCGTTGCCGGGGATCGAGTCTAGGACGAATGTGTGATGGTAAGAGTATAGCAAGAAGTGGCGTTGGAAGGTAAAAATTTCAGTTTTTAGTTGTTGTTTTTACTTAGTTTTTAGCGTTTTTCACCTTCCCCACACTCCATCTTCATCATCGCATCATCATCTCCATTTCCAAAAAAATCAGAAAATTCACCATATCCCTCCATTCACCTCATTTCCCCTCATTTGTGCGTGCGAGAGAGCGAGAGAGAGTTTTTGCGCTTGTATGCACTTGTGTTTTCTTAAGTTTTCTTGCAGGTACAGAGCTTCCGAGCATCAGGAAAGCTTCCAAAAGGTAAAAAATGTGCTTTCTGTCAGAGATTTCCGAGTGTGGCGGACCATCGCGATGGTCTGCACTTTTCGGTTTTTGAGGTAGGCGACCACACCACTAGATAGGCGACCCTTGCGCATACACGGAACCAAAGTTGCATTTTGAAAATTCATTGTTTGGTGGACCATCGCGATTGGCTCGGACCATCGCGATTGTGTCGCACCATCGCGATAGGCTCACGCCATCGCGACGGCTCGGCCGGACCATCGCGACGGTTCGCTTTTTCGGACCATCGCGACGGTTCACTTGAGCCATCGCGACGGTCCACTTGGACCATCGCGACGGTTCATTTGACCCCGGACCATCGCGATTGGCTTATGCCATCGCCACGACAGTGCCACGTGTCACGATAGACCATCGCGACGGTTCAACTTTTGGACCATCGCGACAGCCCAAAATCGGACCATCGCGATTGGCTCAAGCCATCGCATCGCGGACCATCGCGACGGTTCACTTCGGACCATCGCGATTGTCCACCGTTGACCGTTGACCGCGCCATCGCGATTGTCCGCCCGATCACGCCATCGCGACGGTTCATTTTTTGGACCATCGCGACGGTTCGACCTCACGCCATCGCGATTGTTCACTTCGAGCCATCGCGACGGTTCGCCTTTTCGGGCCATCGCGATTGTCCAAATCCCACGCCATCGCGACGGTTCGCTTGGACCATCGCGACGGTCCCAGACCATCGCGATTGCCCACCCCCATCGCAAATTTTGGACTTCAATTTTTGACCAATTTTGAGGGTATTTTTGGAAAATTTTTGGACCATGAGACTCATAGGAGACCCCTTAGCTCATATTTGAGGGAAAATTGGATTGTCAGTTTTTACCCCCCAGGACCTGAACGCTCATAACTTTTTCATCCGAAGTCCGTTTTTTGAGCTTAATAGCTCGTTAGAAAGCTCGTGACGAGTACTACGTGACCTCAACTGTTTTTTTCATAAAGAATACATCTATTTTTGGATAAGCTATTTTGAGGTTCACCTAGTTTGGGACTAGGAAGCCAGGGGGCACACATTGAAAATTTGGGCAAAAAGGGAAGGGATTTAAAAGATGTATATGCTCAAGTGTTTAATCATCTTGTGAATTGGTCTAACATTGGAATTTTCCAGGTCTAGCAAGGGCAAGCAAGCAAGGCAGTGAAGACAGCAGAGCTTGGGAAGCACGGCTTCTTGGGCAACAGGGCATCAGAGCAACAGAAAAGCCGACTCGAGGTTGGAAGATTACTCAACCCCCTCAGTCAATTCTTAGCTTAGGCTAAACGGTAGTTGTGGATTAACGACGATAGGAACACCTCAAGTTCAAGATACTTAATTATTTCAAATCTAAGACTTAACGTAAAGGTGTGTGTGACGAAAACCTAAAGAAAAGAACATAAGTCTGACGGAACGAAAACTTAAAATCATCACGAAAGTCGAATTCCTGACGCATATATTAAAACAAGAATCCAAAGAAAATTAAAAAGAATCAAGAAAGTAATCACAAAGGACCATTGACGATCTAAGTGTGTAATCGAGCGTGCAAGGAAGAAAATTAATGAACCTTAGATCGGGCAAACATATAGGTAAGTCGGACAGAAGAAGCCTTAGATCATCAGAGGCTAGTGTGAGAACTACCGCTCGATCTTGGGCTCAGCAGTTGAATAGTAGTTATCCCTACGAGTTGAGCTCAGAATCAAGTGAATCTGAAATGGCATTTAGTGCAGACAGACCAGAAGGAGGATCTCATGTAGCATACCTAGAAAAACCCGAAGGACCCTATAGAACGCAATTAGAGTTTCTCCGAACCAACCGACTAGGTGCTCGCATCTATGAGGATGGTTTGCAAAGGCAAGTGGTGCAACTGCACAACCCTGATCAACCCTTTGGATTGGAAAGACCAGTGGTGAAATTTGAGAGAGACGCTTACATAGACAAAGAAGGAACCATGTACGTCCTGAGTACGCAGCCAAACGATACTAATGAGTTTGGCACAATCCAATTAGAGACAGAAGGGAAATTTCAAGAAAAAGAACCATTAGAAGAACCTAGAACACCGAGAGGGAAATCCGTATTAACAAGAGTAATCATCCCAGAGTGGATCCCTCAAGATAACAGGAGCACCGAGTTGTTCGTAAATAAAGAAACAGACGAAGCCTTTTGGAGGTACAGAAAGGAAAACCCCAGTGAGGTAGGCATCATTACCATTTATGAATTCAAGGACCCAGATACACCTGGAAAGGTTGTATACCTAGATGAGACTTCAGAAAGAGTCTTTGTGGTGCCTGAGCGCGCTAAAAACACATACACATGGAGAGGTGAATTGATATTCCCTCCATCCCGAACAAACATGAATGCAAATCAACAAGGGGCAGGAACATCCTCAGCCCATGGAAATCAAAGAGAAGGAAATCACGAGAGACCGGAAGTAAGCTTCATTCACCCCATAGGGAGAGATAGAACAACCACGAACACTAATAGGACGGATAGACAAAGAGAACATGGAATACCAGGTGGTAGAGATGATTTTCCTCTACCTAGACCACGTGAACACGCAAGAGTATTGAGACCCACACAGTTGGTAAAATCAATGAAAAATTATTTTGATGGGACAGGAGATCCCTATGACCACGTTGCAGAATTCAAGCAAGTACTAAGAGCAGAACAAGTCGAGGACATGTTCACGCAATACAACGCATTTGGACTAACGTTAAAGAATACCGCTTTAACTTGGTTCCAACCTTTGCAACAAAGGCAATTTAGAGACATCCATCACTTTTTAGAGTCATTCATCACTGAATTCTCAAAAAGTGGGGTTAGACATGACACGTCTTCGTTGATTCATAGTTTTAAACAGACCCCTCAAGAAACAGTTAGACTGGCAGGTCGTAGATTCAGACAATATGTTGAACGATGTCCAATGCAAGAGCTACCCTCACAAGCCAAACAAGTATCACTGTTCCTAGATGGCTTGTTGAGCGCTAAACTACGCTCCTATGTGTACCTAAAAGAACCCAGAACGCTAGAGGAGTGTGTAAGAACATGTATAGACATTGAGGATAACCTAGGAGATGAATTAGAACTCTCAAAGGTCTACAAAGACTCAGATTGTTCTTCTCTAGCATCCACAAAATTGTCTAATTCGATAGAGGACCTAGCAGAAAAAGTGGCCCAAAAACTAGGAGTTTCTAGTAAACAGGTGCCCAAGCTACCGATGAACGTACGTTGTTACACTTGTGGTGGAAATCATTTGGCAAACATGTGCCCCAATGCACCTCAACCTCATGTCAACCCTAGTGGCCAATATTGTACAATTGAGAGAAGGTACACGAATCATACGGCTCAGGACTGCCCATACAATAAACAAACTGTGAGACAGAACTACCCGCAAGCATACCAGCAGCCAGGTAGGCATCAAGGCCAATACAATGCTCAGCCTTATTACTATAGGCCTCCTCAGAACTACCCATACCAGGCTCAACAGAGACCTCAACCCGTCTTAGCTCAGCAGCCACCCCCACCAGCGAATGTCATCTCAGTCAAATATGCGGCTGCAGAAGAGAACCTAAGTAGGGCCTTAGTGCCTTCTTCACCCCTGATCACCGAAAGTGACCCGAACTCAAACAGTTTTGACTCTACCCATGTAACTAGTCCTCCCGCCTATTACACGGAGTCACCAGAGCATGTGGAGACATATCATTATGATAGTCCACCAATGGAACCTAGTTGGGAGTCAGATTATACTAATGTGATGTACACAAACCCAAACCCAAACCCAAACCCACGGCCCCAACTGAGACAACAGAGACCACAGGGCCCTAGAGGACCATGCTTTAGGTGCCAAGGAGATCACTTCATAAAGGACTGCCCACATCCCCCAATAGCAAGGCAATCACAGTACTACAGCATCCAAGGCTTTTGTGCCGATTGTGGCAAAGAGCACATAATCAAAGATTGTCCTAAGAACCCAGTTAACACTACAAATGTGACACCGATCAACGTGATAGGTATTGTAAATAATGTAGATGGATCCAACCCTACATACGTGCCTATCCAAGCTATAACCAGAGCTCAGGCGCTCTTACAAAACCAACAACTTAATCAAGAGAAAGTAGCCGTAATTAGTGAAGTTGCAGAATCGAGTAGTAAAAAGACGAAATCTTGGAAAGATTCTAGAGAAAGAATCAAGAGAAAGTGGAGTAAAAAGATAAGTGAGTTGGAAGGAAGTCTAAGAGAATCTAGAGCCAAAATACAAGAATTGGCTTCACAAGAATCAAACCAAGAAATCCCAGCTCAGAAATCAGGATCAGTCTTAGCAGAACCCATACCGGAAGATCTAGACATGATGTTTCGTGCATATCAGGCTAGAATAAAAGAGGGACCTCAAGTCACGGAAATGAGTAAAAACTACCCTCGAGCTGATCTAGAAATTGAGAGAACTAAACTTTGCATGAAGATGGTAGAGTTAGCACAAGCCTTGTTCGAAGCCTCTAGATATCTTAATTGGAATAACATGGCAAAACCAGAACTACACTTTCAAGGACTAATGGAGAGGCTAGAACACTTGATTGAAAGCAAAGAGAGAGAGGATCAGCTTAGGAACCCTATTATCCCAGAGACACAGGAAAGGAATCCACCATCCCTGTCTCAAATACCAAATACAGAGAGTCAAGATAACCTATCCTCCATACATAAGTACTCACATGAATTTTTAAGAGAAATCCAAGAAGAGAAATGGAGAAAAGAACAAGGAACTCATCCTCCTATTCAAGAAATAGACGATTTGCAGGAACAATTTCCCCAAGACATCCCCTCTATATATGATGATGTAGAGGTGGAACAACTGAGTGAACCCACAGGATTTGCGTCTAATTCTTTACAAGAATTACCTCAGTTCACAGGACCTTGGGAAGCTAAGTCTATTAGTATGAGAGCACCCACGATAATAGTGAGGAATGAAGAATCAGTGATCCCTAGAAATACGGAAGTGATCAAGAATACCAAAGTACAATGTAATCTCACTCTGGAGGAACTGTTAAAGGTGAAACCAGAATTGTGGAAGCACGTAGCAAATCAATTCCCTGAGCTAGCTACCACACCCTCTCAGATAGGATCACGTAAGAAGGTACCAGAGATACCCGTGGAAAAGATTGGAGACGTAAGCGAAGGCGAGGAAGGTAACACATATCTTCCAATAACCCATCAAGGCTACACCACGAAAGCCATCTTAGATTCAGGAGCCGGAGTAGCCATCGCTACCACCACTTTATGGAAACGTTGGGGTAAGCCAGCACTCAGACCCACCAGGATGAAACTACAAATGGCTGATGGACACATAGAAAAACCCTTAGGCTTACTAGAAGGCATATCTCTCACCACTTGTGGTGTAGAATTTGAGCATACTTTCGCCATTTGTGACTTCGCGAAAAATCATGCATATGAAATGATATTGGGACGACCATTCATGCGTCAGTTGCGAGTTGTACAAGATTGGGGAACTAATTCTTTGTACTTGCAACATTTAGGAGTGACTACTAAAGTCAATCTTAAAGACTATTCACATAGAGACGTACCCCCGATACAATGGAATACCATCCATAAGACTCCAGTAGAGACGGAATCCGTGCACTCATTAGAATCAGATCCTTCTTGGTTGCATGAGGATACCCATTTATGGATGTGTAAAGTAGCCAAACAAGAGGAAGAACGATTAGAAGCCAGGACCTTAGGTGCAGAACAACATCCACGAACCCTTCAAGATCCAGCCTACGCACATGTAGTATTCCCTAACGAGGAGTTTGAACCCCATGGTTGGGCAGAAATACTAGCAACCATGGATGTAGCCATCAATGAAGAACAATGGACACCCCACTGTGACGAGGATGGCTATGACATTTCAGTTTTCACGATAGAGCCAATCATGGGTGATGCAATTTTAGAAGAGTGTGAACCAAACACTGATGCATTCGAGGATGCAAGCGATTATGATTTAGAATCAATTATCATGGACCCACCCTTTGCATCAGAGGAAGAATATTTCTACGAAATAGAGACTCACACTCAGAGTCACGAGGAAAATACGAACGAGGTAAGGTTAGCCACTCAAGTGACTGATAAGAGTGAAGGCAAGAAGAGAAAGAAGAAAGAAACAATGTCAGAAAAAGAAGAATCTTTGTTTGAAGTACCCGAGAATTTCAAGAAATACGAAATCGACGATAGAAGAATCATGGTACGAATGCCTAATAGAAAAGAGAAGGATGGACAAGTATATGATAACCGGGAGAAAACCAAGAAAGTCATAGTTGCCACAGAGGGAGAAGAAGAAAAATGCACCTACATAGGGCACGATTTGACGACTGAAGAAGAAGAAGAGTTAGTTGCCCTATTGCGCGAATATAGAGATGTTTTTGCTTGGAGTTACAAAGATTTGAAAGGAGTAGACCCAGATATATGTTCTCATAGAATCCCTATGACTCCAGATGCGAAACCGACAAAACAGAAACCTTACACGTACAATGATAATTACGCTGCGAAGATTAAAGAGGAGATAGATCGCTTGATAGAAGCAGGATTTATCTACGAAATTGAGCATACCGAATGGGTATCCCCCATTGTGGTTGTGCCCAAGAAGAATGGAAAATTGCGTGTGTGTATTAACCTTAAAAAAGTTAATGCCGCCACGATTAGAGATAGTTATCCTCTTCCTATCACGGAACACCTATTGGAAAGAGTTGCAGGCAAGGATGTTTACAGTTTTCTTGATGGATTCTCAGGCTATAATCAAGTAGCCATTGCTCCAGAAGACCAACACAAGACGGCTTTTGCCACAGAATGGGGCATATTTGCATTTCGCGTAATGCCATTTGGCTTGACAAATGCACCCGCTACTTTCCAGCGACTCATGTGTCATGTTTTTAAGGAATTTTTACGCAAGAGCTTGGAAGTTTATGTCGATGACTTATGTGCTCATTCAAATGTAAGGCAGACACATATCCCAGAGTTAAGACAAATATTTGACAAATGTCGAGAATATCAGGTTTGTTTGAACCCAGAAAAATGCGTTTTCATGGTCAGACAAGGCAAAATTCTAGGACACATTGTGTCAAAAAATGGAATCTCTACGGACGAGGAAAAGGTGAAGGTAATTGCAGAATTACCTAGACCAACTAATGTGAAAGAGGTACAGGCATTTATGGGCCATTGCGGTTATTATAGGAGATTCATACACATGTATGCAATCATAGCCAAGCCTTTGTACTCTCTTTTAACCAATTTTGAGTGGACAGATGAGTGTGAAAATTCATTCAAGGAACTTAAACGACGCTTGTGCTCAGCACCTATATTGACTACCCCAGATTGGAGTAAGCCATTTCATGTACATGTGGATGCATCCAATTACGCCATAGGATGTGTATTAGCACAACCCACGAATGAAGGTAACATAGATCTCCCCATAGCTTACGCTAGCAGACAACTGAACGCAGCAGAGAGAAATTACACCACGACGGAACGAGAAGGATTAGGGATGATCTACGCTGTAAAGAAGTTTAGGCACTACCTATTGGCAAACAAGTTCAAGTTCTTTACAGATCATCAAGCCCTATTATATTTAGTCAACAAACCATGTAACACAGGACGATTGATACGTTGGTTTCTATTACTCATGGAGTATGATTTTGAAGTGGTAGTTAGGAAAGGAAAGACGCATCTTAGAGCTGACCACCTCTCAAGATTAACCTCAGGAGAAGCTCCTCAAGGAGTAGCTGATGATCTACCAGATGCATACTTATTCAACCTTGAGATAGCACCAGAATGGGCTAAGCCGTTAGTCCCTATTCTGACATACGGACCCAAGAGTCCTAGGATAAAGATCAAAGAAGGAGAGATTACCAAATCTCAGAGGTACCAAATAATAGCAGGAAGCATATATAAACAAGATAATCAAAAGATTCTTGCTTGTTGTGTAGATGAATCAGAACATGCGAATTGGTTGCAATTAGCACACTTAGGTGCACTAAAGCAACATCATTCAAAACATAGAACACTACAGACTCTGCAGAGATTGGGAGTATATTGGCCTACGATGGAAGCAGATGTCCACAAGTTGTGTAAAGAATGTCAGGTGTGTTGTGAAAGACCACCAGTAGAGCATGCTACATTATATCACGTGTCTCTCACACCAGACTGGAGTGAACCTTTAGTGACTTACTTGAGGACGAACACATTCCCTCAAGGAATGACCTTAGCTCGACAACGCAGTCTAGAGCAGGAAGCTCAAGGCTACTCGCTTATTGGCGATAATCTATACAAAAGAGGACGAGATGGATATCTAAGACAATGTGTTCATGAGAGCGATTATCTGAGAATACTAGAGACTGCACACCAAGGTGTTGCAGGAGGTCATTTTGGACCAGATAGGATAATCAAAGCCATCCTCTTTGCAGGATTATGGTGGCCCACTCTTCACATGGATGCACATACCTATGTAAAGAGATGTGACGTGTGCCAAAGAACTCAGTTTCCTACTCGCAGGGATGAAATGCCATTGAAACCCATGATGGGCGGACGTGCATTTTCTAAGTGGGGTATAGACTTTGTAGGACCCATTAACCCCCCTGCAAAAGGTACACATGCGGAATATATTATTGTTGCCACAGATTATCTTACGAAATGGGTAGAGGCAAAGGCCACAAAAAAGAATGATGCTCACACGACTGCAAAATTCTTATTTGAAAATGTCTTTACAAGATATGGACTGCCTATAGAGTTAGTGAGCGATCGAGGCACTCACTTTCTAAACCAAGTCATTGAATATTTGTTACAGGATTTTATGGTGATTCACAAGAAATCTGCACCATATCATCCTCAGGCCAATGGTCAGGCTGAAAGCACTAACAAGATACTTTGTACCGTACTGACGAAACTCGTGAACAATAAACGTTCAGATTGGGACAAACAGCTACATCACGCTGTTTGGGCATATCGAGTGGCCTACAAGACCGTACTCAATGCAACTCCCTTTCAGATGGTTTTTGGTCAGAATGCAGTGCTTCCTTTGGACTTCTTGATACCGACCCTTAAGGTTGCACAAGAACATCAGTGGACCGGCCATGAATTATCAGCGAGAATAATGGACTTGGAACGAGTAGGCGAAACCAGGCTGAAAGCAGCAGCAGGAATATACGCTGCGAAGAAGCGACAGAAAGCATACTTTGATGCACATGTGAAAGATAAAGGCCTAAAAGAAGGAGATTTAGTTCTAGTATATACGCTGAAACAGCACGCACGGAAGTTAGAAAAGCGAGGTTATGGACCTATGATCATTAACAGACTCTCGACGAGCGGAGCAGTGCAGTTAGCCACCTTAGAAGGAGATATAATGCCTAATTACATTAGTGGCTGTAGAGTCAGGTTATATCAAGAGCCTCTTACTGAGGATATGCTTAGACGACTCACGTTGGCAAAGAAGCGTAAGGAGGAAGAAAATAGAATACGAGCAGAAGCTCAGGCAGAAGCCATAGAACGCATTAAGTGCATGAAGCTAAGAAGACAAGGACTAGGGAGAGAACATTATAACCATCTGGAAACATCACCTTGATATCCCATGGCCATGTGTCAAGTAAAGTCAACCACTCATCCGAGCATAGTGGATAGGAGACCATTCATTACAGTGAGGCTAGCGCACGGTAACCATAGCCAAGAACTCAGGGCTTTGATTGACTCAGGTGCTGCGACTAGTGCGATTAGGTGGTCCCACTATAAGGATTCAGGAATAGAAATGCGGCCAATTGAGGCATACCTCATAGGCCTAGGAGGCATGGAAACCCCTTGCATGGGTGAGGTGGACCTTCCTATCCTCATTAAGGATTTGACGATGACAGCGAAATTACTAGTGTGCCATGATGACGACCTGATAGAACCCCTAATCCTTGGCCAAGATTGGCTATACGATCACTCAGTGGACCTAAATCTTAGACAAGGCTCCTTACAGATTGGAACCTTAGAGCAGAAGCGAGTGATACCGCTTGACTTCCCTAACCGCACTCCGCTTGACGGTTGTGACCCTAGACCCTATGAAACGCATGCGACGGAAGACCGGAAGATCTTTAATCCGACCAGTCACGTTACATCTACATCAACCCACTCGGGCTTGGCTAGAGACAGTTGTCAGTCAGAAGGACGACAGGAGATCTTCCCTGGGACTTCCTGCAAACTAGAAGAGACAGTTACCCAACGGCAAGGGCAGAAGGGCACAATCAGAGGTCAGGTGGGTTGCATCAGCGGCCAAATGAGCACGACACCCTACGGTGCTCATCCTTCCAAGCTTGTTGCGGACTGGCCTAGATTAAGGTTACAAAAGGCATCACTTCCTAATGGGCAGGTCACGCAAGTGTTGGAACTCCCTTCTTTTCCAAAGCAGAGTGTCCATCCGACCTCTCAACCCCAGCAACAACAGAGTCAACCACGACAAAGGAACCCAGACCGACGACAGTATCAGAAGACACGACCAGGAAGGCAGTTTAGGCCTCCCAAAGGAAGCGGCACCAGACAAATATGGGTGCCTAAAGGACAAAAAGCACCGAAGGACTCCAACCAAGCCGAGATCAACAAGCAAAAGGCCAAACAGAAACAGAATCGATCTCCACCATCCCCTCGACCTTCTTCTACAGGTCCAAACATCCGACAAATGTGGATCGCCAAGAAGTACCTTACCCATAGACCCACGCCCACGCAGATTTGGGTACCCAAACCATGTATCATAGCTCAACCCATAAGCCATGTAATATATAACCCCCATAACTCATCTCATCCCTCGATACCACCAAACCCGACACCACCTTTTACCCCTCAGCAGAAACCCACCACCCATTCAAGGACTCTTAGGAAATGGATACCAAAACGTGTCCAACCGTCTTCCCCTAACCCATTGTCTAACTACCCCCCGACTAACATACAACCTTGTGCTAAATCTCTAACCTTTAAACCTGGTATAAATTCACACACCATCATCACACACCACTCGTAATCTCATCTCATCAAGAAATGTATGCATGATCTGAAACGTGTAGGTGTCTAGAGACCTGCACTAGTGCTGCAAGAAACATTGCATCCATCACATCACAGCACTTGGCTACACGGGTTACGCATCAGTAATGGAAAGGAATTGCGGTCTCACTTTAATGGGATCATGATTAATTTCCATGCTAATGTGCTAATCTTTTGTAGCAGATCTTTCTCACTAGCGCACTAGCCACCATGCAAACTGACGAAGGAACATCAGGAGCAGGCCCCAGTGTAGCAGCAGTACCACTCAACGTGCTACGAGCAGAGTCCCACCCTACTGCTCCACCGCCGGAATTTCAGGGATTTCCAGGGCCCATGCCTATCGATAACCCCCCTATGGGCTACACCGAAAAGATACACAGGAACTCTCATTGGTTTCAGGGCCTGGCAGGACTCCTCGCGGACGCAGACTTTATATTTGAATCCTCTCTGACTTTTGATGACCGCACGTGGGGAAAGTACCAGTTTTTCTCCAGGGAATTCGAAGCCCTACAAAGCACCCAGGATTTAACTCATGTTTGGGCCAGAGCCGGCTTCACAGAATATTTCAGTGATCCTCTACCCAAACCGGATTTTTATAGGTGCTATTACTTGATCACTACCTTACTGGCATCAGAGAATAAGGATATCCCAGGAACCTTCATATTGCCTACTCTAGTGGATGATCCACCTTACAAGAGATTTTATCTCTCTAAGGACCTAATCAGAGCAGCCATCAAGATTCATGGAACCCACACTCCCACAGACCGAGAGAGATTGATTCCAGAACCGATGAAACGTGGGGATGTCACGAAGTGGGAAGAGATTTCGGCCATCACACCTGAGTTGTCAAAGCCACTAAGAATATGCATGCAACATTTTGCATTTCCAGCTCAGGACAGATTTACCATGCCACACAAAAGAATATGGTTCGGATTATATTTGGCATGTACGGGACCTCAAACAGTTGATCTGGCAAGCTGGATCATAGATCAGATGTACCTGGCACAGCACAGATGGGAGCGCAAGAAGGTGCTTAACGGATGTTGTGCGCTCACTAGAATTGTGTATATGTGTTTGGCTTATGACTTGCCCATCGAGCGTGCATTAACAGGAGAGGAATTGAAGGCATTCAAGAGCACAACGAAGAAAGCTAGGAAGCCCAGTAGGACACGGGCAGGTAAGCGCATGCGAGGCACCATCCCTTGCCTCCAAGTGCCAGAGTCGCCGTCACCACAACCCTCTCCCGAGCGCCCACAGACAGAAGCTGCTCCCACTGTACAACCTATTCGCATACGGTTGTCCAGACCAGTAATTACGGAGGCCACCACGAGTACCGCTGCACCTCAGGCAGCTACCACCACAGAACCCCTCACCACAACTGCAGAAGCTCCCACCACTATTGGTGCGGAAGCGTTTTCTTTCCCGATACCACATATGGAGGCCGACCCCATAAACACGACATTTGATTTTGAGATGCCTGATGCATTCTCAAACGAGTTCCAGTATTTAGAAGCACCACTGTTCTCCCAGGAATATGAACGCCCCAGCTACCCTCCTACGCCGCGAGACTTGCCACAGGGACAAGCTGTGTCGGGCTCTGAAGAAGAAAGAACCGAAACAGACGACGATCAAGGCGACGATGAAGCCAGCCAGGGCTCACAAGAGGGACAGACAGAGGGCCAAGGCCAACAGACTGACACACACGGCGACACCAGCACATATGAAGATGAAACTTTCGAAGCCGCAGCGTATACATTGGCCATAAAGAAATTATATCGTACCATGGAGAAAGTCTGGGCACGAAAGAAGTTAACTGAAGAGGAGAGCCAGGCATTAATTGAACAGGAACTCATCTCCGGAGGATTCGAAGACGCCTATATCAGAGGGTTCAGAGAGTTAGTCCAATCAGTAGGCTCCCATGAAGCACTCAGGTTTCTACAAAGAAAGCAACTACCACAGTTTGATCCCCGCCGAGTGCGACTACTCTCAAAACCTGGGGAGTATATTCGTGTACCAACAGGAGCCCAATCTTCAGCACAAGCCAGGGAGGCACGCCTCGCCCCCGAACGTTCAGTAACCGCAGAAACCATTCTTGTAGATTCGCCACCCCGTACCACCATTGTACATACCACTACAATCCTCGAAATAACCTCCACCCCTTCGACTCCTCTTTCACCTCATCTTTCACCAACCCATCCTGTATCACCCGCACACCCACCTGCTTTCCCCACATCCACACCTGTACAAAGCAATATAGCCCCAACCTCTTCCTTACCCATTCATACCACCAGGCCCACACCCAGCCCTCTGCATCCGTATGTTAACCCCTTCACCCCTTCATCCTTCCCAGCGTTTCCCCCACCTCTAAGACCCCCATTCCCCTTCCTAACCCCACTAACCTTCTCACCAGTCTCACCTCCCCAACCTACCATAACGCCTATTTCCCCGTTTCACCAAGCCGCTCCAACCATCCCCCCTGTAAACTACTCTACGTTTGTAAATCCTGTATTCACACCTACGCAACCACCCACAATCACACCACTTTTCACAGTCACAACATTAAACACGTCCAATGGCATGGACATATCATCACCCACCTCACCACCACCCACTCCACTCACAGCACCCTCATATTTAGGCACTTCACAATTTTCCACAATCACCACTGCATCCACAGTCCCAACCCCGCTCCCCATTCCCACTGCATCTACTATCACTGCATCCTCATTTAGCACTTCACTACTACTATCGCCCACCATAGACACCGCATTTCAACACATGTTCGCATGCATGACGCAAGTCCGCGATGAGTTTGCATCACTCGGCACCAACTATCAACAGCTGCAGAAAACGACGAACGACTTACAAACGCAGCTTAATGTGTTATCAATTGAGAACGCCTCACTGAACAGCCGATACCAAGAGTTACGAGAGGCTTATCACAAGTTAGAAATAGAAAGTGAGGAAAAAAGCAAAGAGGCCACCGCGGATTTAGATAACCTACTTAGAGCCCAGACTGTCCGCAATGCAACGCTCACTAGAAATATGGGCTTACTAAGAAGACACTTAGCCGCAGCAAAAGAGGAGAACCAGAGACTCCAAGAGCAAAATAGAGAGAACTTAGAAGCGGCTTTAGATCATCCAGAACAGCCACTAAGTCCGAGCAGATTCAAGGCAATCCCATCTGAGTCGATGCGGATGTTGCTAGACGACCATGTTAGATTGCTCGAGGACTATGATCGTATGAACGAGGAACATCAAAAGTTAAAGGAAGATCACAAACTGCTACAGCTCAGAGAACCAGCAACACAACAAGTACATGTAGCAGCGGAATTACCAGCACCTGTGGACCCTGCCCCTGAAGTTTTAGAGGAACTCAACGCACTCCGGGCCCAGGTAACAAATCTTGAATCTAGGATTGCCATCTATGAAGCACCACCAAGGCCAGACTCCCCACCTGAGCTACCAGCTGAGGAAGAAACCGTCACTATCCCGGTGGAGGAGACCTTCGAAGAGGCTTATAAACCGATACCCATCCCAGGCGGACGTGTCACGGCCGAAGGCCAGATGACCTACGAATTACCTACCCCCGCGTGGATGAAGACAGTAGAAGAACTCGGAACGACACACTCGGCCAGAGTAGAGGCACAGCTACATGCCATGGCCATAATTGAAGAGAAAATTTTACAATCACCATTCTTTGCTCAAATGGCCCCGCGACGATACATATCCGGGCATGAGCTTCAGTATAAACCATACTTCATGTTAATGGCAGAATATCAGTTAACCATCGAGAAAGAAACCGGCATGAAACCAACGCATGCCACTCAATTCGAGCCAGAGGACTTGCCACCAAGGGCGCAGAGAGGTGAAATCCTTCAACCAGACTGGCGCAAAGATTTACTGCAAAATTATCCAGAGATGATGAGCACGTGGGTAAAAGCGCCGCTTCACTTAAAATTTAATCCGTGCTGGGGACCAGTACCACGACGCCGCTCTTGGACTGCCTTCGCTATAAAGCTACAGAACAATAAGCAGTGCCAAGACTGGTTGAACTATCCCTACCTCAAGCCACCAGTCGCGTTACCCACAGTAGGCTACATGATGGCGACGATCCGCCACTGGCTCCCTCGATTAAAACCTATGGATGATATTGCCGCGCACATGACTGTCAAAATCTTTGACATGATGCAGATGGTCTTTAAAGTCTTCCGGCGCATCAAGGCTCCCCATGTCAACACCCCGGGCTTTGAGCATGGCAACTTGGATTTAGCCTATGATATGAGCACAACGCCATCGCTACGGGTGTGTTACGCCTGGCACTGCAGGATCAAATATTTACCGGCATGTTACAAGCAAACATTCGAAGAAATGTTCACCACCGGTTTTTGGGAGTACCATTCAGAAGTATTCATAAGCAGGCCCACACACTTATTGCAATTATTCGCCTGTGAACGAATGGTGTACTCCACACACTATCAGCTCCCACCACCAGACGAGCCGCAACCTATCGACTGGGAGAAACTCGAGGCTGATCTAGCCCGAGGTATTCGTGTATCAGAGCACACCCTCGCTCAAGACCTCCTACAGAATTACATCCGGCAGACCTCACAACAAGGTTCTGTCAGGGACGACAGAAGCGAGAGAGAGGGGGGTGTTGGAAGCAGTCAGAGGCACAGACGCCACGGAAGCATGTGAAGACGAAGCAGGGAGCCAGGCGGATCAATCTTTTAAACAAATACATGTCTTATTAATTTTCCCAAAACATTCAACAGTGATTATTATCACTAATTGTAACATATGTATCATAGAAAACCCCATTTTGTAATCCATAGCTCCATTTTGTGCAAGCCGAGGAGTCCTCGAGCTTGAGGAGCTTAGGTAGAATGCTCGTACCAAATTTCGTTATTTTTAGACATCGTTTACCCTTCCAAATAGCCTCTAGGACCTATTTTTTAACTAGGCCGGTCATTAGATGTGAAACCGGTCAAAACTAGTCTAGAAACTATAAAAAGAGCTAGAGAGCTCATTTTTGAGGTTAGCTTGTTGGAGCAAAGAAGAGAGTAGAGCTAGTTTGAGCTTGTAAGAGTATTCTTGAGTAATAGAGCTAATTTCCCACCTTCCATTGTGTCTTGCTTGTCTCTTCATTGTGTGTGTGTATGTGTGTGTGCACCTTTGAGCTTCTCACCTTCACTCTCACTTCATCTCACATTCACGATCTTCATATCACTCCTACCTCTCCCTCGGATTGACATTAAGGAGGTGAAGCTTCTTAACGTGGTACTTACCATTGTGCTAGAGCAATAGGTGCTAACTACTTTTGCATTCTCCAAGTGGAACTTCTACAACATGTCCTGCACATATTTCCTTTGAGTGATGTAGATTCTAGAGTTAGTGTATACTAACTCAAGTCTAAGAAAATATTTCAAAAATCCTAGGTCACTGATTTTACACTCCTGCATCATCTAGTTTTTTATTTGTTTGATGCCATTGGCATCGCTACCTATAAGAATGATGTCATCCATATATACACATAAATATATCATTTCTGAATTACTCCTCTTGATAAAAAGAGAAGAATCTGCCTTGCTCATCATGAATCCTTGGTCTTGAAGATAGGTTGTTAACATATGGTTCCATGCCCTAGGTGCCTGCTTCAAACCATAAAGAGCTTTGTTCAATTTGCATACATGATTTACCTTGTTTGAATCTTCATAGCCAGGAGGTTGAGCCATGTAAAACTCCTTTGAAATCCACCCATTGAGAAAAGCATTTTTTACATCTACTTGATATATCTTCCAATTTTTGGATGCAGCTACACTTATCAATACTCTGATGGTTGGCTTTTTAGCTACTGGTGAAAAAGTTTCTTCCTAATCTATTCCTTGGGTTTGTGCAAAATCCTTAGCCGTAAGCCTAGCTTTATACCTGTTTATGGATCCATCTGATTTCCTTTTGATTTTGTATATCCATCTAGAACCAATTACATTCATTGATGCTTTCGTGGGTACTAGCTCCAAAGTATCATTCTCTTGGAGTGCTTCTATTTCTTCATCCATAGCCTCCTTCCATTCTGCTTTGGTACTTGCTTCTTTATATGAAGAAGGTTCTTCAAGTGATGAATCCTTAGCAAGATAAATAGAATGCTTAGTGACTAATGAAGTATCATACCCATATCTGATTGGCTTCTTACTCTCTCTTTGTGATCTCCTTAAGGCTTGGTTAGATGACTCAAGTATGTCCTCCAACCTCTTCATCTTGACCTTGCCTTTTGATTTCCATGCTTTGAATTCTTCCAAGTTGATGGTGTGCTCATCATCTGATTTGATGTCTTCAATTGTGCTTGGCTCCTCCTTGTTGAGGCTTGGAAATTCTTCTTCCAAGTCATATGGCAATTTGACCTTCTTGCATTCACTTTCAAACCAAGAATCATTCTCATCAAACACAACATCTCTATTAACCATGAATCCTTTGTTGGATGGATTATATAACCTGTATCCCTTTTGATTTACATCATATCCTATGAAGATGCATTTCTCTGCCTTAGGGCCTAACTTACATCTCATTTGAGATGGAACATGCACATAAGCAACACAACCAAATATTCTGCAATGTTCAAGTGATGGTCTCCTACCATGCCATGCCTCATAGGGGGTCATCCCATCAAGGGACCTAGAAGGTAACCTGTTAATAAGATATGTGGCAGTAGAAACACTCCCTACCCACAAGTAATTTGGCAATTTCTTTTCACTTAGCATTGATCTAGCTACTTCCACAATCAATCTGTTCCTCCTCTCTGCTACTCCATTTTGCTCAGGAGTATATCTAGTAGTGATATCCCTTTTGATACCTTTGTTCTGCAAAAATGCATCAAACTCATTGGGGAAGTACTCACCTCCTCCATCTGACCTTATCCTCTTCAAACTCTTTCCTGTTTGGTTTTCCACAAGTGCAAGATACTTTTTGAAACAATTGAACACTTCATCCTTATGTTTCATGAAATACAAGATATCCACCTACTGAAATCATCAATAAATACACATAGTACCTTCAGCTTGAAATTGAAGGGTCCTTGCTTGGTCCCCATACATGTGTGTGGACAAGTTCCAAATAATCCTCATGCATATAGCCTTTCTTTGTAAAGGGAAACCTATGTGATTTACCAAATTGACATGCACCACATTTATAGATCATATGTTGCTTGGATACATTAGGTATCCCAAGTACACATTGATCTCTACATATCTACTTCAATGTTATCTCACCAATGTGCCCTAATCTTTTGTGCCATATCTCGAACTCAGACAAAGTTTGATCCTTATAATTATAAAGTGCAATGTTTCTAGTGTCCTCAAGCTCAAATGTAAACTACCTGTTTTCTCTCCCTTTGCAATTCTTTTGAATCCATGTTGTGGGTCCTCCACAAAAGCTCCAAATTTATTGAACCTAACCTGCAAACCCTTTTCCACTATCTCTCCAATACTCATCAAATTCTTTGTAATAGTAGGTACATAAAGAACTCTGCTCAATAGATTTCTATTCCAATCAGAAGTTTTGACATTTACTACCTTGACAATTGAATGTTTGGTATCATCACCTTTCTACACTTGGTTCTTTCCCATGCGCTCCTCAAGATCAAAAAGGTGAGCTACATTGCTTGCTACATCGTTTGAACAACCTGAGTCAATATAGAAGAGGTGCTCATCATTCATACCTTTTTTTGAAGTCATGTTCATAATGAGAAGAGAATCTTCTTGATCCTTTGTATAGTTGTTGGAGTCTTTCCTTGATTTGTATCCTCCTTGATAATTGTTGTTGTAATTGTTGTTGTAATTTTTGTTGTAATTTTTGTTGTAATTGTTGTTGTAGCCATGATTGTATCCTTGATTATGGTTGAATCTTCCTCTTGATTGTGAGTAACCACCTCTTTGAAATCCTCTTCCTCTCTGGTTCTTGAAGTTCCTATAGCACTCATCTATTGTGTGATTAGAAAGTCCACATATATTGCATGGGGAAGAGTTGAAAGGTCTCACCCTACCTTGCTTACCTCCTCTGCCCCTTCCTCTTGAATTCCTACCTCTCCCTGCATAGTTAGCTTGAGAAGTAGCACCTTCATCTTCAACTTTCTTGCTCTTTCCTTTATCCTTAGACTTTCCTTTATCTGTATAGAGGGCAAAAGAATTATTACCTCTTGATGGTTCTCCATTTTTGTTGAGCTTGGCCTCATGGGTGAAGGGTTACCCCATGAGAGTGGTTAAATCAGGGATTTGCATATCCATATAAAGATCCATTGAAGTTGTGAAAGATTCCCACCTATCATCTGCCTTGATGCCATTGATTATATGTCTCACTATTTTCTCTTCTTCAATCTCCTCTCCTATGCTTGCCAATTGATCAGCTACATGTTTCACTTTAGTCACATACTCTGAAAAATTCTACTTAGGTTTCTTCTTTTGAGTAGTAAACTCTATCCATAATTGATTTTTTCTAGCTCTTGTATTGGACAAGAAATATGAAGATAGAGTATCCCAAGTCTCTTGGGAAGTTTTGTAATTCCTAATGTGAGGAAGAAGGAAGTCAGAAATAGAGTTAAGTAGATATGACCTAGCTAAAGCATCTTTGGCACACCATGAGTTGAGTCTTTCTTGCTCCTCTCTTGTCGGTTGAACTTTGCTTCTAAATGTGGGCATCTCCTCATCTCTTGATATGTATCCGTAGAGACTCCTTCCTTATAGATAGGTCGTCGTCCTCAAAGACCATGTTGGATAATTGTTCCTATCCAATTTGTCAATAAAAGAAGGGAAACCATCTCCCATTTTACCTCAACTTGCTCTGATACCATTGTTGAAAGAGATGGATGGATACCTCAAGGAACTGAGGTGGTACTGCTAAAATCTACCCTAATACACTTTAGAGTTATATAGTAGGCCCTTATAGCTTACAAATGATACCAAGAAAGTACCTATGTACTTTTGAGTTGATGCTTGAAACAATTGAATCAAAACAGACTACTTCATGAATAACTAATGTCACAAAACTTGCTATTTAAGTCCATATACTTGATGGTTCTTTTGCTGAGAGTTCACAGTACAGTAACAATTAATGAAATTACTTTTGAGTGAATTCAATTAGCTTAGATAGCTAATGATTACAAGTGGAATCATCTAAAATGATCAACTATGCTCTAAGAAATAAGTTTAGTAATCCAAAGCTTACCCCTGATTTTTAGGAACTAACCAATAGATAACCAGTGAGCACTTCATCGATGCTTTCTTCCATATGCTTGAACCAAATGCTTTGAGATTTTGAAAGCATAAAATAGACTTCAATTTGGTTCCAATAAGCCAAAGATCATAGAAAATGGTTCAGTATTCACTGAGATATGACCAGAGAAAGTTTATTGTTCTGAGTAGTCATAACAGAGGAGTAGACAGAGATGTTCAATCAACTATATGTATTATAACACATGATTATACAAGATCATTGGCATTGTAATGATGCTCAATGATGATAGACTGAGTGAACTATGGTGTGAGCCACTTAGCTTATACAAATGATCAAGAAATAGGCATAGAATGAGGCACCATAACCCACGGAATTTTACAAGGTTCTTCTATAAGAGTTTCTTCTAAGTTTGAATTTAAATTCAAACTTGGCTCCAACTAAAAAGGTGACTCCTCTAATTTAGGAGTTATTCTCTCAATCTAAAGTCGTAACTAATATTCTATCTAACTCCATGAGTTAAAGATTTTTACAAGATCCTCTTAATGATTTAATCTTTTACAAATTGTAAATGACCAAAGAATTACTGCCATGGTTCACATGGATCATCAAATGAGATTGCACACATTGTCTTCTATGCCAAGTGTGTAGGCTTGATCATTTTGCACCAACAATCTTCATTCCTCCTTGTCATCCAAAGCTACATCTCCAGCATGGGAGATCTCATGGGCTATATCAACACATATTTCTTTATTTCCTTTACCTTTGGGAGCATGTAGATTAGTACCAAGAAGCATTGCGACTCCTATGGTTTCTACATCCACTATCGATATACCAAGTGTTACCTTCTTTGCTTCAATTGCCATTCATATGCATCATCAAGAGATTATCATTTTTTTTAACTTTTGGAAGCATAACTACCTTGGCCTTTGAATGAAGAACCTTGATTATATCTCCTTTGGTTTCCTCCTTGATACTAATCTCTAGCATATTGGTCGAACCTGCCATATATGTAACACCCTCCCATCATGATTCCTATTTTGTTGATGCCTTCCTCTTCTTTCCATTGTTCTTCCTCTACCTATTTTTGATGAGGCGCCTCGGTCATATCCTTGATTGTTGGAGTGGCCTTGCCTTCCTAAAAACCTTCTTTTGCCCTTGCTTTTGGCTCTTCTTCATTTGCCGATTTTATTACATGCATAAAAGACTTGTGCATCTTTGCTTTTAGTTGAACCTCCACCTATGTTCATCTCTTTTGTGACCATGAGAGCAACCAATTTATCAAAATAAGGGAGATACTCCCTTACATATACTAAAGTGGTAAAGGGTTTCCACTTCTCATCATCCCTCAAACCATTGAGGGTATATGCCACAAGATTGTCATCATCTATGTGGCTTCGAATGGATCTGAATGCATCTGACAATTCCTTGACCTTAAGTATGTAATCATTTATGATACTCCTTGAGCTTTTCCTAACTTTGTTGAGATCATTCTTGATTTGTAACTTCCTTGCTTTGGTGCTTGTTAAATAAAGCCTCTCAAGTGTCTCCCATACCTTCATGCTTGAATCTAAATCTTGGATATGGCCAATCATCCTATTGCTTATGTGTTATGAAAGGATAAAGATAACCCTCTTGTCTCCTTCATTCCATTCCTTAAAGGACCTTCACTGATCATTGATTGGATTTCCATCCAACCTAGGCCTTGGTTCACTTCTACTAATCAATCCCCATAGACCCTTGCACATAAGGTAGTTGGAGACCCTAAATCTCCATGGTTTATAGTTCCCCTTGTCTAGCTTTTCAATTTGAGCGTTGAAGTCTCCCTTCTCTTGTATTTGCTACTTGATCTAGCCCTTTTCTAATGCTCCAATGTGTGTAGAAATGTAACTGAGGCTCCAAAGTTACCTTAATCCAACTCCCTCTTAATGTGAGCTACATCCAACAAGAATTCTTTGATGCAAATCTTCAACCATCAACTCCAAGCGGTCTTCTTTATTATATTGGATTTCTCTAGGATGCCAAAATGCTCTGATACTACTATTGTGGGAAGTATCTCAACCCGTATGCAACGATGAAGCACGAGTCAACTCCACATGTATCCTTCTTTGACCTCTACAAACTAAGATTGGTCTTTCTCAAAGCATATGCAGGTAACTCAAAGTGATGTTCTATAAACCCCTAGTACACACCACATGCCTTCCCAAAACAACAAGTTTCACTCCAAATGGATGCTCATAGTAGCCGGTCAAATAGAGACCACACTTCACTCCAACACATGTTTCTCAAAGATGAACCAAAGAATGAATCTCAAACTTGGCTCAACCTTAGAGCACTATAAGGGATATCGAGGGATACCAAAATCATAAAACATGGATAAATAGAGAAGGATAACAAGCCCTTCTAAATCAATGCAAGCTAGCTCCAATAGAGCCTACACACAAAGAGAGATATCAATCACCAAACTTCACTATTTTAAAAATACTCAAAGAATGCTCAAGACATTTGATGTTCTTAAAAACATTGATAGTAGCTATCCAATTCCACAAAGATTAGTTCTAATGAATTTATACAAGTGAGAACCAATGCTAACAACTCAGGGTAAGAGAGTTACAACATTGCCTATGCACACACATAAATATGCCTACTCAACGATAACAAAATGACAATCAAGAGACTTGCGTATCACAACATTAGCGCTTAGCCTACACTCTAAATGAACTAAAAATCCAAAATGATGACACAAAATAAGTTTGGATACAGGCTATTTAAAACGAGAGAAGTTGGGCCCTAAAATCTATAAACCACCTTTCCTAAAAAATAAGCCTCCTAAATTGGAGGACTTAGTTGAGATGACTTGGGGAGTTGTTGGTTGAGATCTTCTAATGGGATCTCTTTATTTTCAGCTTCCTTACATTGTTCCACATGTCCATGATTAATTTCCCATGAATTTTGGTTTGAAGCTAGAGTTTTACACATATGCATATACATATACACATACATACACACACACACACACACACACACACACACACACACATATATATATATATATATATATATATATATGTATGTATGTATGTATGTGTGTGTGTGAATATACATACATACATACACATACATACATATATATATATATATATATATATATATATATATATATATATATATATATATATATATATATATATATATATATACATAGATATACACATACAGATACACAAATGCATGCACATATACATATATGTATATACATATATGTATATACATATAGATATACATATACATATATGTAGCTCAGTGATGAGTAGCACCTCCTTTAGTGTCAATCCCGGAAGACATGAGGATGGTATGAAGACCTCGAGCAAGTGAAGGCACAAGTGTGTGAGTGAGAAGCAGACGAACATGCACACACATACACACACACATGCACACAAGGCAAGAACAAAGAGATAGACAATGGAGTTCTTTAGATTACTCAAAAGTGCTCTTACAAGTTCAATTCTACAACAAGCTAACCCCAAAAATGTGTTGGGAAAGATGGATGGATGCTCCAAGAGATTGAGTAGGTACTGCTAAAACCTACTTTGTACCAGCCCTCTTTTGCTTCAGGCTTGATAAGTGGACCTCCTTAGATTTCCAATGACACCATAAAATGGCCTATGTACTTTGGAAATGATGTGTGCAATGATTGAACCAAAACAGATAACTTTGAAACTCACAAACTCAAGAAAACCTTCTATTTATGTCTTGACACCTGTTGGGTATTTTGCTCAGTATGACCAACACAGTAGGAATTGGAAAAATTCCTTTTAGAGGTATCTACTTAGCTTAGCAAGCTAACTATTCCAAGTGAAATGATGTAAAATGATAAACTATGCTAAGAGAAATCAATTTAGCAAGTTAAGCTATACTCCCGATTTTTTAGGACTGTAGCAGACATTGACCAATGATCACCTCGACGTGTATTTCTCTGAAATGGCTGGATAGAATCTCTTCAAACTTTGACAGTATGTAGATAACTTCAAGCTGAATCCAACAAGCTTTGAATCAATGAATTTGATGAGAAATGGCTGAGATATGCACTTCACAAGTTGACAGACTTTTGAGTAGTATGACATAGACCTCAGAAATGAACAATGTGAATATATGTATTAATGAACACTTGTATACAAATCCATTGGCATGAAAATCATTGCCTAATGGTATAGATAGGTGTGGGCTATAGTGTAGGCCTCACACACACTCAAAATTACTAATGAGAATCTCGGGAGTGATGAGTTCTACCCGCGACTTTTCCATGTCCATATTTATAGAGAGTGAGTATAAATTCGAATTCAAATTCAAACTTTTGGCTCCCTATGATCAAGCTCCTATATCCTAGGAGATATTCCTTCAATCAAATAGCTACCCTTTTCCACAAATACTTTTGGTAGGTGATTACAAAAGATTCTAAGTCAATTTAACTTTTACAAAGAGATAAAGTGGTAATAAACCACTAGCACTAATTCCTATGCTTCTTCACATATGTAGGGTCTTCAAGATATCTTTCAAGCCAAATGTGTAGGCTTGTGATTTACACCAACAGCTCCCCCTCAAGCCAAAAATTTTGGCTTGGTCTTCATCTTCAATCTTCATGTATAACCTGCAATCCAATCATTGCTTTGAACCTGCAAATTTTGGTTCCATCCAAAGCTTTAGTCAACAAATCTGCACATTGCATGTTGGTTGATACATAGGTCAGTTGAATATCTTTGCTTATCAACTTCTCCCTCACATAATGGTAATGGACCTCTATATTTTTGGTCCTAGCATGATAGATAGGATTAGCTACAAGGTGAAGAGGACTTGTATTATCTCCAAAGATTATTGGAGACTTAGTATATAAACCCAATTCTATATACAAAAGCTTAATCCAAATAGCTTCTTGTGTGGCATTAGCCAACCCTCTATACTCTGCCTCTGTAGAAGACAATGCTACAGTTGGTTGCTTCTTTGTAGACCAAGATATTGGCTTATCACTTGCAAATGAAATATATCCAGAAGTGCTCCTCCTATCATCCTTGCATCCTGCCCAATCTGCATCTGAATAAATTTTGATATCACTATCTGAAGTGTAAGGAAAATACAAACCATGGTTATGTGTACCCTTGAGATACTTCAAGATTCTCTTGGCAGCCTCCATGTGAGGTATCCTTGGCTTGTGCATAAATTGACTTAGCACACTAACTCCATATGCAATATCTATCCTTGTTAAGGTAGCATAGTTTAAGCTACCCACCATACTTTGATAACTTGTAATGTCATTGACTTCATCACCTTCATGGGCACTTAGTTTTAGATTTACCTCCATTGGAGTGCTTGCTATTTTGGCATCCTGCAAGTGAAACTTCTTTAACATATCCTGTATGTATTTTTTCTGAGTAATGTATATCCCTGAATTAGTGTAGACTAACTCAAGCCCAAGAAAATACTTCAATAGACCAAGATCATTGATCTTGAACTCCTTCATCATCTGGCTCTTGATTTGTCTGATTCCATTGACATCATTACCTATAATTATGATGTCATCAACATAAACACAAAGGTATATTACCTCTGAATTACTTCTCTTAATGAATAGAGAAGTATCTGCCTTGCTCATAACAAAACCTTGGTCTTGGAGGTATGTAGTTAACCTCTAATTCCAGGCTCTAGGTGCCTGCTTCAATCCATATAAAGCCTTTTTTAATTTGCAAACATATGTTACCTTCTTAGGGTCCTCATAGCTAGGAGGTTGTGACATATATACCTCCTCTGAAATCCATCCATTCAAGAAAGCATTCTTGACATCCAATTGGTACATATTCCAATTTTTTGAGGCAGCCACACTAACCAACACTCTGATAGTTGGCATCTTGGCCACAGGTGAGAATGTCTCCTCATAGTCAATGCCTTGGGTTTGTGCAAAACCCTTGGCTACCAATCTGGCTTTGTACCTATTAATTGTGCCATCAGAATTTCTTTTAAGTTTATAGATCCATCTGGATCCTATTACCTTCATGGGGTCCTTCTTTGGTACTAACTCCCATGTATCACTCTCCTTGAGTGCTTCAATCTCCTCATCCATAGCTTCTTTCCATTCTGATTTGGTTATGGCTTCTTCATATGATCATGGTTCTTCATTTGACAAATCTTTGGCAAGATAAATAGAATGTTTAGTAACAAGAGATGTATCATACCCATATCTGAAAGGTTTTTTGCTTTCTCTTTATGATCTTCTGATTGATTGAGTTGAAGATTCAGGTATGTCTTCAAGCTTCTTCATCTTCATTTTGCCCTTGGACTTCCATGCCTTGAACTCTTCAAGATTGATAGTGTCTTCATCATCTAAACTTGTGTCTTCATTCTGAGTGGGTTCCTCCTTTGCAAGACTTGGAAACTCCTCTTCCAAATCATAGGGTAATTTAACCTTCCTGCATTCATTCTCATACCAAGAATCATTTTCATCAAAGACAACATCTCTGCTTACCATGAATCCCTTATTGTTAGGGTTATAAAACCTGTAACCTTTTTGATTTAGATCATACCCAATAAAGATGCACTTTTAAGCCTTTGGGTCTAGTTTACCTCTTATCTGAGAAGGAATGTGTACATATGCTACACATCCAAATATCCTACAATGGTCTAGTGATGGTCTCTTACCATGCCATGCTTCATAGGGTGTCATCCCATCAAGGGATTTAGATGGTAACCTGTTTATGAGATAAGTGGCAGTAGAAACACTCTCTACCCATAGATAGTTAGGTAATTTTTTCTCATTCAACATAGACCTAGCTGTCTCAATAATTAATCTATTTCTTCTCTCAACTACCCCATTCTGTTCAGGAGAATACCTTGTGGTTATTTCTCTTTTGATGCCTCTGTCCTACAAGAAGTTTTCAAACTCATTGGAGAAGTACTCACCTCTTCCATCTGACCTTAGCCTCTTCAAATTTTTTCCTATCTAATTCTCAACAAGTGCAAGATATTTTTTAAAGCAATTAAACACCTCATCCTTGTGCTTCATGAAGTACAATACAGTCCATTTGCTATAATCATCAATAAAAGATACATAGTACCTTGATCCTGAGACTGAAGGGTCTTTGCTTGGTCCCCATACATGTGTATGGACAAGCTCTAGGTAGTCTTCATGCATGTAACCTTTCCTTGAGAAGGGCAACCTGTCAGACTTTCCAAATTGACAAGCACCACACTTGTAAATCATATGTTGCTTGGATACATTAGGTATTCCACGTACACATTGGTCCCTGCATATTTGCTTCAAAGGTCTTTCTCCTATATGCCCTAATCTTTTGTGCCGAATCTCAAGTTCTGAAAGTGTTTGATCTTTGTAACTGTATAGTGCAATATTCTTTGTGTCTTCTAACTCAAAAGTGAAAAGTCTACCTGATTTTTCTCCTTTAGCAATCCTCTTGAACCCATGTCTTGGATCCTCCACAAATGCTCCATATTGGTTGAATCTAACCTGCAAACCTTTCTCCACAATCTGTCCAACACTCATCAAATTTTTGGTAATGGTTGGTACATAGAGTACCCTGCTCAACAAATTCTGATTTCCATCACAAGTCTTAACATTTCCAACTTTTACTACTGAGTGCTTGGTGTCATCACCTGTTTGGACTTGATGCTTACCTTTTGGTTCCTCAAGATCAGAGAGTAGTGCTACATTGCCAGCTACATGATTTAAGCACCCTGAGTCAATGTAGAATAGGTGGTCATCATTTGTACCTAATTTTGAAGTCATGTTCATGATCAGAAGAGAGTCATCCTGCTCCTCTATGTAGTTGTTGTAGTCCTTTTTGGATTTGAATCCTCCTTGGTAGTTGCCATTGTAGTTATTGTGGTAAGTGTTGTTGTAGTTGTTGTTGTAGCCTTGGTGATGATTAAATCTACCTCTTGACTGTGAGTATCCACCTCTTTGGTATCCTCTTCCTCTCTGATTCTTCTAATTCCTGAAACACTCATCTATAGTATGATTTGATAAACCACAAATGTTGCATGGTGAGGAGTTATAGGATCTCCCCCTACCTTGCTTACCTCCTCTGCCCCTTCCTCTTGATGATCTACCTCTCCCTGCATAGTTGGCTTAGGAGGTAGAGCCTTCATCTTCCACCTTCTTGCTCTTGCCTTTATCTTTAGACTTCTTATCAGTGTATAGGGCAGAAGAGTTATTACCTTTGGATGTATCTCCATTCTTGTTGAGCTTTGCTTCATGAGTAAACAATTGTCCCATGAGAGTTGTAAGATCTAGAATTTGCATGTCCATGTAAAGGTCCATGGCAGTGGTGAAGCTTTCCCATTTGTCATCAGCCTTGATCCCATTGATCACTTGCCTCACAATCTGTTCTTCTTCAATCTCTTCTCCTATGCTTGCTAACTGATCTGCTACATCTTTAATCTTGGTCACAAATTCTAAAACAGCTTGCTTAGGTTGCTTCCTTAATGTTGTGAATTCAATCCACAACTGATTTTTCCTAGCCCTTGTGTTGGAGGAAAAATAAGATGAAAAGGTTTCCCAAGTCTCTTGGGATGTCTTACAATTTCTAATATGTGGCAAAAGAAAATCAGAGATGGAGTTGAGTAAATAAGACCTTGCCAATGCATCCTTAGCACACCATGTGTTGAGCTTTTCATGTTCTTCCTTTGTTGGCAATCCTCTTGTTTTGAATGAGGGCAATTCCTCATCTCCTGAGATGTATCCATAGAGACTCCTTCCTTGTAAGTAGGTCTTCATCCTCAGAGACCATGCTTGATAGTTGTTCCTGTCCAATTTATCAATAAATGAAGGAAAACCATCTCCCATTTTACCTTAGTTTGCTCTGATACCACTATTGGGAAAGATAGATGGACACTCCAAGAGATTGGGTAGGTACTGCTAAAAGCTGCTTTGTACTAGACCTGTTTTGCTTCACGCTTGATAAATGGACCTCCTTAGCTTTCCAATGACACCATAAAATGGCCTATGTACTTTGGAAATTATGTGTCCAATGATTGAATCAAAACAGATAACTTTGAAACTCGCAAACTCAAGAAAACCTTCTACTTATGTCTTGACACCTACTGGGTATTTTGCTCAGTATGACCAGCACAGTAGGAATTGGAAAAATTCCTTTTAGAGTTATCTAATTATCTTAGCAAGCTAACTATTCCAAGTGAAATGATGTAAAAAGATAAACTATGCTAAGAAAAATCAATTTAGCAAGTTAAGCTATACTCCCGTTTTTTTAGGACTGTAGTAGACATTGACCAGTGATCACCTCGACGTGTATTTCTCTGCAATGGCTGAATAGAATCTCTTCAAACTTTGAAATTATGTAGAGAACTTCGAGCTGAATCCAACAAGCTTTGAGTCACTGAATTTGATGGAGAAATGACTGAGATATGCACTTCACAAGTTGACAGACTTTTGAGTAGTATGACAGAGAACTCAGAAATGAACAATGTGAATATATGTATTAATGAACACTTGTATACAAATCCATTGGCATGACAATCATTGCCTAATGGTATAGATAGGTGTGGGCTATAGTGTAGGCCTCACACACACTCAAAATTACTAATGAGAAGCTCGGGAGTGATGAGTTCTACCCGCGACTTTTCCATGTCCATATTTATAGAGAGTGAGTATAAATTTGAATTCAAATTCAAACTTTTGGCTCCCTATGATCAAGCTCCTATATCCTAGGAGATATTCCTTCAATCAAATAGCTACCTTTTTCCACGAATCCATTTGGTAGGTGATTACAAAAGATTCTAAGTCAATTTGACTTTTACAAAGAGATAAAGTGGTAATAATCCACTAGCAACAATTCCTATGCTTCTTCACATATGTAGGGTCTTCAAGATATCTTTCAAGCCAAATGTGTAGGCTTGTGATTTACACCAACAAAATGAGCTCTCCAGCTCTATTTATAGTTTTTGACTAGTTTTTGGCCTTGTCCAGACCTAGTGTCCGGCCTAGTTAAAAATTAGGTTCTAGGGCTTATTTGAGGGCTCAAATGGAGTCTAAAAAACATGAAAATTGATAGGTAGGTACTTCTAATGCTCCTCAAGCTCAAGGACTCCTTGGCTTTCACAAAATGGAGTGGAAACTATCCAAAAATGGTATTTACAAGGTTAAGGTAGTGATGAAAATCACTGTTCGAATGAGGTTTGGTTGGAAAATTTGGATGGCCTATTTTCCATATCTTCATTGAATACTTTGTCTGCTTGTGCCTTCTCTCCGCTCTGGCTCCCTTCTTTGGCTTCCTTGTCTTGTGAGTCCTTGGGTGCCTTGACTGCTGCCAACACCCCCCCCCCCTCTCTCGCGTCTGTCGTCTCTGACAGACCCTTGTTTGGCTGAGTGTTTGACATAGAATTCAACCATGTCTGAAGTTAGGTGGTGTTCTTCCAGTCGCAGCCCTCGTGCTAAACCAGTTAGGAGGGCATCCCAATCCACTGGACTTGGAACGTCTGGATGTGGCACACGCAGTTGTTCTGAATGTAATGTTTGCTCCATTGCAAAGAGGTGGAGTAGATGGGAGGGTCTGGGAACAAAGACTTCAGAGTGGTATTCCTAGAACCCTGTGATAAACATCTCTTCAAATTTTTGCTTGTAGCAAGCAGGGAGGTATTTAATTCGTGCGTTCCATGCATATATCACCTGGATGGAGGGGGTTGTACTCATATCGTAGACCAAGTCAAGGTTACCTACTGTGAATCCGACACCTGAGAGATGTGGATCTTGAATATTTTTGAAGGTTCTGAAGGTAAACTCAGGCACTTTGCGCAGCCTTTGACATTCTTCACAGTGATGGCAAACTCAGGCCATGTGTGTCTTCTGAGTACAGGAGCATAACAGGGATTATACTTAATGAATAGTGGCATGTTATTCCAAGTTCGAACCATCTCAGGGTAAGTTTCTAAGAGTCATAGCCGCCAGGTATGTTGATGAATTGATCCTTGTTTAGTGCTCTCAGGGATATCATCAAGGCCGAATTGAGTGGCAAAGGTTGGAGCCTTGCCACATCGTCGTTGAATTTTTGTGTTGTAATCTGCCAAGAGAACGCAATATGGCACATACTGATCATCATTGGTGCCTATCCATCTGTGATGAGACATACTGCAGAAATATTCTGATTTGATAATGGTGTCCTCAATCTTGGTCATGGACTCAATCTGGACCGCTACTCGATCATCATGTGTATTGGCCGTTTTTTCGAGTTTTTGCATCCATTCTGGGGCTTCTACCTCTAATGTGTCCAATCCCTCAAAGGTTTGTTGGCCACCCGGAATTGGCATAGGAACATATGGCTCTTCATATGACTCATCCACTTCTATGGGTACCAATTCCTCTGGTTCTGGCTCGATGACTGGGGAGGGTTGTCTTTCATATTGGAGTAACTTTCTTTGCAACTCCACCTGTTCTCTCAGTGCATTGACCTCTCCTGTAGTGGTGGTAGAATTGGTGATCTTGGGATGGGCTTCCTGCATCGTTAGCTGTTGATGGAGAGTATCCCATTCTTTGCCCAACTCATCATGCGCTTCCAGGTAGCTCCGCATAGCTTTCGAGAATTTTCTTCATAGTCTCGGATGGAACAACTTTAAATCTTTCGGGGTCGATCTCCTGGGGGGAACCCTCCATGGCTGCTTCTAAATTTTCTTTGTTCTGCCTTTGCAAGCGCTTGTTCTCTTCGAGGGTAGTGGCCATGTGCTTTCTGAGTAAGGTCAGGTTGCGACGGCTTTTAACATGTTCTGACTGATAAAGTTCTAGTAGAGCTGTTCGTTTTTTAACTTCATTGGAATCGGATGGCTAGGGAGCTTCCAAAAGGGTATGGTGAGCGTGCTCGAGCGTAGTGTAGCGTTGGTTTAGGTCAGTATTTTCTGCTTCCAAAGCTGCAAGCCTCTTCTGTAGTTGCTCATGATCCGTAGTTATTTGGCAATGACGATCTTCCAAGGTTTGGTATTCTGTCTGCAACTGATGTACACATTGATGTAATGTAGAAAACATGTTATTTACATTTATGAATGCAGGGAAGGTGGAGGATGCAAGGGGAATGGGAAGGGGGAAAGGGATAGTGAATGAAGTGGACACAAGAGGTGATGTGGGTGGAGGGGGTATGGGAGATGGTGGTAGAGAGGGGGGAGGGAGTGGTGCTGTGGCTGGTGATGTTTCCATGGTGTCAAAAGTGTGTGTGAATGTGTAGATAGGGACCGTGGGTGGGGTGGATGTGATGTTTGTGAATATTGTGGTAAAGATGGGCATCGTGATCCCTCCAAATTGGGTTCCTGGTGAGATAGGAATTCCCATAACATATGTGGTGAGTGTTGAAGTTGGGTTGGTAGTGTCGTGTGGTGAGGTGAAATGTGTAGTGAGAGGTGGTGAGGGTGGTGATGGTGGTGCCTCGTGTTAAAAGTCAAGCTTCAAGCTAAAAATTCGTGGGGAATCTTTTATGGACATGTGGAGCAATCAAAGGAAGCCAAAAGCCACAAGATTCCATCAAGAAAAGTCACTCAACCACTCCCCAATTCATCTCAACTAAATCCTCCAAGTTAGGAGGCTGATTTGGAAAGGTAGTTCCTAGATTTTAGGGGCACACTTCTCACTATAAAAGAAGCATGTATCCCGACTTCTTTTGGCCCATCTTCTTGGAGTTTTAGCTCATGTAAAGTGAGCACTAAGTGCTGGAGTTGTGATAAGAAAGCCCCTTGCTTAAGCTAGCCCCTTGCTTGCTTGTTTGTTTTCTTTTAGTAGGCAGTGTTGCAACTCTCTACCCCTGAGTTGTTAGCATTGGTTCTCCCTCATATTGTATCCATTTTGATGTAATTCTTGTCTCATTGGATAGCTATTAGAGTCTATTTTATGCTCACAAATTCTCTGGAGCATTCTCTGAGTAATCTGGGAGCAACATTCATTTTAGTGAAGTTGTGTGATTGATATCTCTCTCTATGTGTAGGCTCTGTTGGAAATATTTTGCTCTCTGTTGTAAGGGCTGGTTCTCCTTCTCTATTTATCCATTTGCTATGATTTTGGTGTCATTGGGTAGCTATTAGAGTGCTCTAAAGTTGAATCAAGTTTGAGATTCATTCTCTTATAATCTCTGAGAAAAGCTTGTTGGAGTGAAGTGAGGTCTCTGCTTGACTAGCAATTGTGAGCATTCAACTAGCTCATGTTGTAGACATTGTTTCTCTTTGTGTAAGCATCCATTTGAAGTAAAATTTGTCTTGTTGGAAAGCTCTTGGTGTCTAGTACAGGTCTACAAAAGCTCACTGGAGTTCTCTGCATAAGCTTTGAGTAAGAGCACTTTTGTTGTGCAGAGGTCGCATTTGGGCATCTTGGAGGCATCACATACAAGAAAGAAGACCTCTTGGAGTTGGTGGTTGAAGATTTGCATCAACAAAAGCTTCTTGGAGGTAGCTCACATCAAGGGGGAGCTATTCTACTCAAAGTTTCAAGAGCACAAGGTGTCCATCTAAGGAAAGCTTTGGATTGAGGTAACCTCAGAGCCTCATTTTCATTTTACACACATTGGAGCATTAGCCAAGGGCTAGGTCAAGTATCAAAGACTAGATATGGGAGACTTCAACACTCAAATTGAAAAGCTAGACAAAGGGAACTATCAACCATGGAGATTTAGGGTCTCCAACTATCTTATGGGCAAGGGCCTTTGGGGGTTGATTAGTGGAAGTGAACCAAGACCTAGGTTGGATGAGAATCCAACCAATGACCAGAGAAGGGCCTTTAGGGAATGGAATGAAAGAGACAAGAGGTTTATCTTTATCCTTTCCCAACACATTAGCAATAGCATGATCGGCCATATCCAAGACTTGGATTCAAGCATGAAGGTATGGGAGACACTTGAAAGGCTTTATTCAACAAGCACCAAAGCAAGGAAGATCCAACTCAAGAATGAGCTCAACAACCTTAGGAAGAGCTCAGGGAGTAGCATAAATGACTACATACTTAAGGTCAAGGAGTTATCAGATGCATTGGGATCCATTGGAAGCCACGTAGACGATGACGATCTTGTGGCTTATACTCTCAATGGTTTGAGAGATGATGAGAAGTGGAAACCCTTTACCACTTCAGTATATGTAAGGGATAATCTTCCCGATTTTGACCAATTGGTTGCTCTCATGGTCACCGAAGAAATGAACATAGGTGGAAGTTCAACTAAAAGCAAGGATGCACAAGTTTTCTATGCAGGTAATCAAATGGGCAAAGGAAGACGAGGACAAGGAAGGGGCAAAGGAAGGTTTGGAGGAAGGCAAGGCCACTCAAGCAATCAAGGACATGACCAAGGCACCACATCACAAAGAGGGAGAGGAAGAACAAGAGGAAGAGGAGGACGACATCAACAAAACAGGAATCAAGATGGCGAAGGATGTTACATATGTGGCAAGTTTGGCCACTATGCTAGAGATTGCTACCAAGGAGGAAACCAAAGGAGCTATAATCAAGGTTCTTCATACAAAGGCCAAGGTAATTATGCTTCTACAAGTTCAGAAAATGACAATCTCTTGATGATGCACATGAATGGGAATTCAAGGAAAGTAGATAACACTTGGTATATTGATAGTGGATGTAGCAACCATATGAGTTGCAATGCTTCTTGGTTTACTAATCTACATGTTCCCAAAGGTAAAGGACATGTAGAAACAGGTGATGATACAGCCCATGAGATCTCCCATGTTGGAGATGTAGCTTTGGATGACAAGGAGGAAGGAAGATGTCTCAAGGATGTCTTGCATGTACCTACTATCACAAAGAACTTGGTGTCCGTTGGGCAAATGGTTGAAAGAGGCTATCAAGTAAGGTTCAACAAAGGTGGATGCTTTGTGGAGAACCCTAAGCAAGGTTACAAGGTCATAGCAAGAGGAAAGAAGCAAGGGAGACTCTTCACTTTGGAGGTAAATTCTCATTCTACTCAACATGTCTACTTCACATATGGAAACAAGAGGATTTCGGAGTTGGACTTGTGGCACAAGAGGATAGGTCACATCAACATACAAAGAATGAAGGAAATGCAATTCAAGAGGCTGGTTGAAGGTCTTCCCAACTTCCAAGGACAAGGTATGAAGCATTTATGTGAATCTTGTCAACTAGGGAAGCAAGCGAGACTTCCATTCAAGAAGAGTGGCTACATAAGCCAACATCCATTGGAGTTGATACATACAGATGTGTGGGGGCCAACCAAAGAGCAATCCATTGGAGGTAACAAGTACTTTGTCACTTTTATAGATGATTGCACAAGGATGGTTTGGGTTTATTTCATCAAAAACAAATCAGATGTGTTTACATGTTTCAAAGCATTCAAGGCAATGGTAGAGAAGGAAACAGGTACATATATCAAGAAGCTAAGGTCCGATGGAGGGGGAGAATATTTCTCAAATGAGTTTTCTGATTTTTTAATGGATCAAGGCATCAAGAGGCAAGTAACATGCAGGTACACACCCCAACAAAATGGAGTAGCAGAGAGAAAGAATAGATACATTGCCGAGATCGCTAGAGCAATGCTTAATGAGATGAATGTACCTAACATGTTTTGGAGTGATGCAGCAAATACCGCCGTGTATCTTATGAATAGGGCTCCTACCTCAGGGATCCATGGCTTGACACCATATCAAGCCTATTATGGTAAGAAACCTGATCTTTCCCACTTGAAGATATTTGGATGTACTTGTTATGTACATGTGCCAAGTGAATTGAGGCACAAGCTACAACCAAAGGCAGAAAAGTGTGTGTTTCTAGGATATTCAAATGATCATAAAGGTTACAAGTGCTTCGACCCAAACACAAAGGACTTGAGGATATCAAGGGATGTAGCATTTGATGAGCTACTCCCTTGGTATAAGAAGTATGATTGTATGCAGGACTATGAAGAAGAAAAGCATGGACATGATGAAGAAGGTAATGAAGTTGAAGATGATGAAGGACACATGATGGAGAAAGAAGCTACGTCAAAGAAAGAGATCAAGTTCCCAAGGCAAAGGAGGTTTATTCCTCCAAAAGGTGAAGAAAGGAAGTCTTCTAGAGTTAAGTATCCAACTCAAAGGTTTACTTATGATTCATACATGGCAACATATTATGCATATATGAACAAAGTAGTAGAAGATCATGAGCCCGATTGCTATGAAGATGCAAGCAGGTACACCGAATGGAAAGAGGCAATGCAAGAAGAGATCAACGCACTTGAGGAAAATCAAACATGGACTCTAGTGCTCAAGAAGGAGAACATGAAGGTAATAGGTAATAAGTGGGTGTATAAAGTAAAGAGGAATTCAGATGGATCTATTTCTAGGTTCAAAGCAAGATTGGTGGCCAAGGGTTTTGCACAAACCTATGGAGTGGACTTTGAAGAGACATTCAGCCCCGTGGCAAAGATGAGCACCATTAGGACACTCATTGCAATGGCTGCTAGCAAAGGATGGAAGCTTTTCCAATTGGATATCAAGAATGCCTTTCTCAATGGAGACTTGGAAGAAGAGGTATACATGGAGCAACCACTAGGTTTTGTTCATAAAGAGTTTCCACATCATGTTTGTAGGTTGAAGAAGGCACTTTATGGCCTAAAGCAAGCTCCAAGGGCTTGGAACCAAAGATTGGTGGACTATTTGATCAAATGTGGTTACAATCAATGCAAGGCGGATCCATCTCTCTTCATCAAACAAAGAGGAGAACTTGTAGTCTACATGTGTGTGTATGTAGATGATCTTATCATTACAGGTAATGATACAAAGGGCATTGAGGAGATCAAGGCAAAGCTTGGAAAGGAGTTTAGGATCTCTGATCTTGGAGATCTTAGGTATTTTCTTGGCATTGAAGTTGTATACAAAGAAGAAGGTATTATGCTCATACAAAGGAAGTATATTCTAGACCTACTTGAGAGGTTTGAGATGCTACATTGCAAGCCTATTTCAAATCCCATGGAAGTTAATGTAAAGCTAAGCTCCATTGATGGAGAGCCATTAGAGGATGTAACCTTGTATCGATCTATTGTAGGATCTCTCAATTATGCCACAATAACTAGGCCCGACATAGCATATGGAGTTGGAGTGTTATCACAATTTATGCATAGTCCAAGGACTACACACTTGCAAGCTGCAAGAAGAATGTTACGATATCTCAAGGCCACTATAAATGAAGGATTGTTCTATTCATTTGATGATGATATGCAGGTCAAAGCTTATTCTGATGCCGATCAGGCCGGTTTGAAGGAGGATAGAAGAAGTACAAGTGGTTACCTAGTCATGCTAGGTAGCAAGATCATCTCATGGATTTCAAAGAAGCAACCCACGGTGGCATTATCTTCCATGGAGGCTGAGTATTGAGCTTTGGCTCAAGTCACATGTGAGCTAATGTGGATTAAGAAGTTATTTATGGAGCTTAATTTGCAGGTTGACACATATCCAATTTTTTGTGATAATATGAGTAGCATTCATCTAGCATCGAATCATGTCTATCATGCTAGAACCAAGCATATTGAAGTGCACTATCACTTCATAAGGGAAAAGGTGATATCGAAGGAAGTTTCAGTACATCATATTGGTACCAAGGACCAAGTTGCCGACATGTTTACAAAGGCTTTGGATGGAATGAAGATTTCAAAATTCAAGCAAAGCATCAACATGAAGGAGCTTGGATGAGGATGAAGAATTGAAGCTTGAGGGGGAGTGTTAAAAGTCAAGCTTCAAGCTACAAATTCGTGGGGAATATTTTATGGACATGTGGAGCAATCAAAGGAAGCCAAAAGCCACGAGATTCCATAAAGAAAAGTCACTCAACCACTCCCCAATTCATCTCAACTAAATCCTCCAAGTTAGGAGGCTGATTTGGAAAGGTAGTTCCTAGATTTTAGGGGCACACTTCTCACTATAAAAGGAGCATGTATCCCGACTTCTTTTGGCCCATCTTCTTGGATTTTTAGCTCATGTAAAGTGAGCACTAAGTGCTGGAGTTGTGATAAGCAAGCCCCTTGCTTAAGCTAGCCCCTTGCTTGCTTGTTTGTTTTCTTTTAGTAGGCATATCTATGTGTGTGCGCAGGCAGTGTTGCAACTCTCTACCCCTGAGTTGTTAGCATTGGTTCTCCCTCATATTGTATCCATTTGATGTAATTCTTGTCTCATTGGATAGCTATTAGAGTCTATTTTATGCTCACAAATTCTCTAGAGAATTCTCTAAGTAATCTGGGAGCAACATTCATTTTAGTGAAGTTGTGTGATTGATATCTCTCTCTATGTGTAGGCTCTGTTGGAAATATTTTGCTCTCTGTTGTAAGGGCTGGTTCTCCTTCTCTATTTATCCATTTGCTATGATTTTGGTGTCATTAGGTAGATATTAGAGTGCTCTAAAGTTGACTCAAGTTTGAGATTCATTCTCTGTATAAGCTCTGAGAAAAGCTTGTTGGAGTGAAGTGAGGTCTCTGCTTGACTAGCAGTTGTGAGCATTCAACTAGCTCATGTTGTAGACATTGTTTCTCTTTGTGTAAGCATTCATTTGAAGTAAAATTTGTCTTGTTGGAAAGCTCTTGGTGTGTAGTACAGGTCTACAAAAGCTCACTGGAGTTCTCTGCATAAGCTCTGAGTAAGAGCACTTTTGGTGTGCAGAGGTCAAAGAAGGATACCTGTGGAGGTCATTCGCGCTTCGTCGTTGCTTAGGGGTTGAGATACTTCCCCCATCACCTCGTGGTGTTCCTCTATCTATGTAGTGTCTCCTGGTGCCGATACTTCTATGTGGATTTGCTTTTTGGAGCGAGGAGGACGGGCTGGCACTCGTTTCTCGAAGCGATGAATGTAAACCATAGCCGAATGAATGGACTCATCTAGGCCCAGGGCATCTGTGTGCAGGTTCATGGACTCAATGAATTGTTCATCAACGCCTTCCTCTCCTAACATTTGGCTCATTAGCACCTTCCCTGTTTCGAGTGACAGTTTGTGATGTTCCTGGACTTGCTTCATGGTTTCATACAATCTTTTTATTTGTGCTGAATATGCTGGGGCACTCGCTAGTTCTGAAGTTTCTTCATATTCTTGATCATGTTCCTCGTCTGCTTCCTCCTCAGTCTCTTCTTCTTCTTCCTCTACTTCTACTACTTCCGGTTGGGTCAGGGCTGAAGTTATTGTAGTGGGTTGTGGTCCTTGGGTTTGTTTTGCTTCCGTCTCAAGGTTAGATTCATTGATCATCCTAGCGATTTCTTCATCAGTGAGATCATCCAGGTTGTAGCCCTGTGGAAACTCTAGATCAGAGGGAATCGGAGGGAAAACTAGATTGGGTGCTTCTGCACTTTGTCTGGGTAAGGGTATTGTAAACGGACAGACATGTCACGTTTGTGGAGGTGTCACCTCTGGTGTGGTGGTGGCTCCCCTTGCTTGGGCACACGGTAATTGGACAGAGCCTCTCATTTTCTTAGATGGAGGTCATGTTGTTGATAGCCATCTTTGGAATCCCTGAGCTCGGGACCACACTAGTGCTCTTTGGATAGGCATGTCATAAGCTAAGCACTTGTAAATTATTTTTGTCAGTGCACAACACCCATGAAGCACGTTCTTCTGTTTCTTATTCCATCGTTGATGTGCTAGGTGGATTTGACCTATGATCGAGTATGGTAAATTGATTGTGAGATCCTCTGTCTCCGCCAAGTACAAGCTGAACCAGATTCTTTTTGGTGGCATAGTGAAGCATTCTTGGGCGGGAAAGGTGATGGTTGGTGATGGTTGGTGTCATTGCTACCATGTCCTTCAATTTGTTGAGATCCTTGTGCTTCATCCTGCCGGGAATCATTGTTTCTTTCTCAGTGGGAATATGCATACCTTGCATGTTCAATGCTTCCCGTACTAGGTTGAGGGTCAGTTTGAATCTTTTTAGCTCATGGCCTGGCCTCAGTGAGGGTAGCACAAAAGTACTATCGCCTCCCTTGGCTCTGCTAGGGGTGATGGTACTGATAAGGTAGGAGCAACGCAGGAAATCTGGCTTAGGTAGATGTGCCCAGAAATAGCTATCCAAGCCCGCTTTGGTCCATACCGATCGCATTACTTTTGCATTCTGATACTTCTCGAATTCACGGGTGAAGAAATGGTATCGTCCCCATTTTCCATTAAACTCAATTTTTGCCTCCCAAAAGTAGGTGTCGTCTCCCAATGGTCCTACGACATCACTGAACCAATGTGCATGTTTGCCTACTTGAGAAGTGTGTCCCTGCAGAGGGTCCTGAATGGGAAGCACGTGCACTACTCTAAGTTCTTGAGGCCTCTTGTTGAGTTGTCATTCAAGGAGGAGGTTTTCAAAGTCCACTATCTAGCCGCTAGACCCTGCCTAGGAACTGGTACCTCCTGCTTCTGCCATGTTACTGCTTGTTTGCTGGTTTTGTGAGAATATAGAAGCAGGTGTTAACATTGTACTGGACAAGATAGAACAATTTTTGTCCCTATTACAACATTAACATGAGGTTAGTGATAGGTTAGTCGGTCAGTGGGTGCTCGGTGATTGTGGGTGTAGTTAGGGAAAGAATAGTCCTATGAGCTAAATGGAAAGATGCAGTGTGAAAATGATGCAGTCAGTAGGTGGAGATGAATTTACAAATGGGGTTTGGGGGTTTTATTACAAGCTTTGGGCTGCCAAACACAGTGGATGACTTTCGGTTTTGGTTTTGTGGAGACTCTGGAGGGCTTCATGAGAGTGTTTGCTTGGAAATGAGGCTTGTTAGGGACCCATTTACAAGTGATTCTGCTCGTGCTCATGGGCAAATATGTGTTTGTGTGTATTGAATAAGAGTGGGCATCGGCTGTTCGAGTGAGTGAATCATGTTGTACATGGTGTGGTCGGTGTGTGGCTATTTGAGCCCGCAAGCAAGCCTTAGGCACCCAAATTTGTCTTGATTGTGGGCCAGCCTTCATCGACTTCTTGGGTACCCAGATAGACTTCACTTTCGCAGAAGAATTTTTGAAAGACTTCTTATTAGTGTCGTGTCATTGATCACTAACAAGAAGTTTAGCCCATGTTTGTGGCTTGATCGCAACAGGATGCTCGCCTTTCCGCACCCACACTTGTTTTGGTGGTTGAGACACTATGCTTCGTACTTTCTTTTGGCTTCGAGCATAGGTCATCCACTTCTTCTGCATTTGATCCTCCTTTGGTTGTCGTACCCTATGGCCGTTGGAAAAGAAGGGAGTTCTGTCGTATCCTTGACTTCTTTGTTGAGATAATCATCCCTCTGCATCACATAGTTTTGGACAAGAATAGCATGGTCATCTTCATGTGTACTCGTGGGAGGACCAGGAGTTTGTGCCTTTCCTAGTTCCTTGAGTGCCTCATTTTCTAACTCAAGTGTAATGCGGTTTTGATCTACCAAGACCTGAAGAAGTCCACTTCTTAGGTTTAGGTTGACTGCATGATCATAGATTCAATCTTGACCCAAGACAAGAGGCTCAGTGAGGTCCTCATCTTGACACACTAGTGCTTTAACTGTCAATAAAACATCTTGAATGTAGAGGGGAAGTTCCACCTCTCCCAAGCAAGGGGTTTCCACACCTCCTAATCCTATGAGATATGCTTCCACGGGATTGACATTTAAGTTCAATTCTCGACAGTAAGAAAGTTTAACAGCACTAGTGGCTGCACCTGAGTCAATCAAGGCCCTTACAATCCTTTCATTCTTTCCTTGTCCTATCTCTAAGGTTACAAAAGGACGTCAATCAATGATTCTATGAGAGCTAATACCTAAAACTTCACACATAGCCATATGATATCCTTGAGCTGCATAGGTATCTCTCCTAGGCTGATCTCTACCCTGTCTTCTCAACTTCATCCTTCGAATGCGTTCCAATGCTTCTGCCTGTGCCTCTTCTCGAATTTGCTTTTCCTCTTCTTTACGTTTCTTTGCAGTACTGAGTCGATTTAACATCTCCTCCGTGAGGGGTTCCTGATATAACTTGACTCTGCATCCGCTAATGTAACTAGGAAGAACGTCACCCTCTAGTGTAGCTAATTGAACTGCTCCACTCATTGAGATCCTATTTATGATCATAGGTCCATAGCCTCTCTTCTCTAATTTCCGTGCATGTTGCTTCAAAGTGTAGACTAGGACTAGGTCTCCTGCCTTCAAACACTTATCCTTCACATGTGCATCAAAATACGCTTTTTGTCTTTTCTTAGCTGCATATATTCCTGATGCAGCTCTTAATCTGGTTTCACCTAGTCGTTCCAGGTCAAAGATTCTAGATGAGAGCTCATGGCCTATCCACTCGTGCTCCTGTGCTATTCTCAATGTAGGTATCAAAAAGTCCAATGGTAGCATTGCATTTTGGCCAAATACCATCTGAAAGGGTGTGGCTTGAAGTACCGTTTTATAGGCAACTCGGTATGCCCAAATAGCATGGTGTAGCTATTTGTCCCAATCCACATCTCACTTCCTTGAGAGTTTTCTTGCCTCCTCTCTTCCTTGAGAGCTTTCTTCCTTAGCAGATCTTTCAATTATGCTCTCTAACTTCTCTAATAGTCCATCCAAGTGCAATTGTGCCTTAGCTGAGCAAGAGTAGTTGAAGAGGCGACTCGCTTCAAACATGGTGTGAGCCAATGCTACCATTTTCGTGCAAAGCTTAGTTCTTTATATCTCTAGGTCAGCTCTAGGGTAGCACTTGTCATGGTCCATCACATTTGGCCCTTCTCGGATTCTGGCCTGATATGCCTTAAGCATCATGTCTATGTCCTCAAGAGAGGGGTCGGTTGTTGGTGTAATTCACAAGCCTACATATTTAGCTTGTTGGATACTTTGAAGTCCATACACATATGGAGAAGCATAGGAACTCATGTTAGTGGTTAATTATCACTTTACCTCTTTGTAAAAGTCAAATTGACTTGGAATCTTTGTAAACACCTACCAAAAGGGATTCGTGGAAATTGGTTAGCTTTGATTGATGGAATACTAGAATATAGAAGCTTGATCATAGGGAGCCAAAAGTTTGAATTTGAATTCAAATTTTTACTCACTCTCTATAAAAGTGGTCATGAAAAAGTCACGGGTAGAACTCATCATTCCTGAGCTTCTCATTACTGATTCTGAGTGTGTGTGAGGCCTATACTCTAGCCCACACTTATCTACACCATTAGGCAATGACATCCATGCCAATGGTATTGTATACAAGTGTTCATTAATACATACATTCTCATTGTTCATTTCTGAATTCTCTATCATACTACTTGAAAGTCTGTCAACTTGTGGAGTGCATATCTCAGTCATTTCTCCATCAAATTCAAAGATCTAAATCTTCTTGGAACCAGCTCAGATTTGTCTACATTCTATCAAAATTTGAAGAGATTCTATTCAGCCATTTCAGAGAAAAGCTCGTCGAGGTGATCACTGGTCAATGACTGCTACAGTCCTAAAAAATCGGGGGTAAAGTTTAATTTGCTAAAGTGATTTCTCTGAGCATAGTTAGTCTTTTTACATCATTCCACTTGGAAGAGTTAGCTTGCTAAGCTAATTAGATATCCCTAAAAGGAATTTTTCCAATTCCTACTGTCCTGGTCATACTGAGCAAAAGATCCAGCGGCTCTCAAGACATAAATAGAAGGTTTGCTTAATTTTATGGTGTCATTGGAAAGCTAAGGAGGTCCACTTATCAAGTCTAAAGCATCAGGGGGCTGGTACAAAGCAGCTTTTGGCAGTACCTAGTCAATCTCTTGGAGTGTCCATCCATCTTTCCCAACAGTGGTATCAGAGCAAACTAAGGTAAAATGGAGATGGTTTTCCTTCATTTATTGATAAATTAGATAGGAACAACTATCAGGCATGATCTCTAAGGATGAAGACCTACCTACAAGGAAGGAGTCTCTTTGGATACATCTCAGGAGATGAGGAATTGCCCTCATTCAAAACAAGAGGATTGCCAACCAAGGAAGAACATCAAAAGCTCAAAACATGGTGTGCAAAGGATGCATTAGCAAGGTCTTATTTACTCAACTCCATCTCTGATTTACTTCTACCACATATTAGGAATTGTAAGACATCCCAAGAAACTTGGGAAACTTTGTCATCTTATTTCTCTTCCAACACAAGGGCTAGAAAAAATCAATTGTGGATTGAATTTACCACATTAAGGAAGCACCCTAAGCAAGCTGTTTCAGAGTTTGCGACCAAGATTAAAGATGTAGCAGATCAGTTAGCAAGCATAGGAGAAGAGATTGAAGAAGAGCAGATTGTAAGGCAAGTGATCAATGGGATCAAAGCTGATGACAAATGGGAAAGCTTCACCACTGCCATGGACCTTTACGTGGACATGCAAATTTCAGATCTTACAACTGTCATGGGACAATTGTTCACTCATGAAGCAAAGCTCAACAAGAATGGAGATACATCCAAAGGTAATAGTTCCTCTGCTCTATATACTGATAAAAAGTCTAAAGATAAAGGCAAGAATAAGAAGGTAGAAGATGAAGGCTCTACCTCCCAAGCAAACTATGCAGGGAGAGGTAGATCATCAAGAGGAAGGGGCAGAGGAGGTAAGCAAGGTAGGGGGAGATCCTATAACTCCTCACCATGCAACATTTGTGGTTTATCAAATCATACTACAAATGAGTGTTTCAGGAATTACAAGAATCAGAGAGGAAGAGGATACCAAAGAGGTGGATACTCACAGTCAAGAGGTAGATTCAACCATCACCAAGGCTACAACAACAACTACAACAACAATTACAACAACAACTATAATGGCAACTACCAAGGAGGATTCAAATCCAGAAAAGACTACAACAACTATACAGAAGAGCAAGAGGACTCTCTTCTGATCATGAACATGACTTCAAAACCAGGTACAAATGATGACCACCTATTCTATATTGCCTCAGGATGCTCAAATCATGTGGCTGGCAATGTAGCACTACTCTCTGATCTTGAGGAACCAAAAGGTAAGCACCAAGTACAAACAGGTGATGACACCAAGCACTCAGTAGTTAAAGTTGGAAATGTTAAGACTTGTGATGGAAATCAGAACTTGTTGAGTAGGGTACTCTATGTACCAACCATTACCAAAAATCTGATGAGTGTTGGACAGATTGTGGAGAAAGGTTTGCACGTTAGATTCAACCAATTTGGAGCATTTGTGGAGGATCCTAAGCAAGGGTTCAAGAGGATTGGTAAAGGAGAAAAATCAGGTAGACTTTTCACTTTTGAGCTAGAAGACACAAAGAATATTGCACTATACAGTTATAAAGATCAAACACTTTCAGAGCTTGAGATTTGGCACAAAAGATTAGGACATGTAGGAGAAAGAACCTTGAAACAGATATGCAGGGATCAATGTGTTATTGGAATACCCAATGTTTCCAAACAACATGTGATATATAAATGTAGTGCTTGTCAATTTTGGAAGTCTCACAGATTACCCTTCTCAAGGAAAGGCTACATGCATGAGGACTACCTAGAACTTGTACACACAGATGTATGGGGACCAAGCAAAGACCCTTCAGTCTCAGGATCAAGGTACTATGTATCTTTTATTGATGATTATAGCAAGTGGAATGTATTGTACTTCATGAAGCACAAGGATGAAGTATCTAAATCCCTTGATGGGATGACACCCTATGAAGCATGGCATGGGAAGAGACCCTCACTTGACCATTGCAGGATAATAGGATGTGTAGTATATGTACACATTCCTTCTCAGATAAGAGGTAAGTTAGACCCTAAGGCTGAGAAGTGCATCTTTATTGGATATGATCTAAATCAAAAAGGGTACAGGTTTTACAACCCTTCCAATAAGGGATTCATGGTTAGTAGAGATGTTGTCTTTGATGAAAATGATTCTTGGTATGAGAATGAATGCAGGAAGTTTAAACTACCTTATGACTTGGAAGAGGAGTTTCCAAGTCTTGCAAAGGAGGAACTTACTCAGAATGAAGACTCAAATTCAGATGATGAAGATGTAATCAACCTTGAAGAGTTCAAGGCATGGAAGTCCAAGGGCAAAGTCAAAATGAAGAAACTTGAAGATATACCTGAATCTTCAAATCAGTCAATGAGAAGATCACAAAGAGAGAGCAAAAAACCTATCAGATATGAGTATGATACATCTCTTGTTACTAAACACTCTGTTTATCATGCCAAAGATTTGTCAATTGAAGAACTAGGATCATATGAAGAAGCCATAACCAAGACAGAGTGGAAAGAAGCTATGGATGAGGAGATTGAAGCACTCAATGAAAGTGACACATGGGAACTAGTACCAAAGAAGGACTCCATGAAGGTAATAGGATCCAGATGGATCTATAAACTCAAGAGAAATTATGATGGGTCAGTCAACAGGTATAAAGCCAGATTGGTAGCCAAGGGTTTTGCACAAACCCAAGGCATTGATTATGAAGAGACATTCTCTCCTGTGGCCAAGATGCCAACTATCAGAGTGTTGGTAAGTGTCGCTGCATCAAAACATTGGAACATGTACCAATTGGATGTCAAGAATGCTTTCTTGAATGGATGGATTTCATAGGAGGTATATATGTCACAACCTCCTGGCTATGAGGACCCTAAGAAGGTAACATATATTTGCAAATTAAAAAAAGGCTTTATATGGATTAAAGCAGGCACCTAGGGCATGGAATTACAGGTTAGCTACATACCTCCAAGACCAAGGTTTTGTCATGAGCAAGGCAGATACTTCTCTATTCATCAAGAGAAGTAATTCCAAGGTAATATACCTTTGTGTCTATGTTGATGACATCATACTTATAGGTAATGATGTGAATGGAATCAGACAAATCAAGAGCCAGATGATGAAGGAGTTCAAGATCAATGATCTTGGTCTACTAAAGTATTTTCTTGGGCTTGATTTAGTCTATACTAACTCAGGAGTATACATTACTCAGAAAAAATATATACAGGATATGTTGGAGAAGTTTCACTTGCAGGATGCCAAAGTGGCATGTACTCCAATGGAGGTAAATCTAAAACTAAGTGCCCATTAAGGTGATGAAGTTAATGACATTACAGGTTATCAAAGTATGGTGGGTAGCTTGAATTATGCCACCTTAACAAGGATAGACATTGCATATGGAGTTAGTGTGCTAAGTCAGTTTATGCACAAGCCAAGGATACCTCACTTAGAGGCTGCTAAGATAATCTTGAAGTATCTCAAGGGTACACAAAAGCATGGTTTGTATTTTCCTTACACTTCAGACATTGATATCAAGGTCTATTCAGATGCAGATTGGGCAGGATGCAAGGATGATAGGAGGAGCACTTCTGGATACATTTCATTTGCAGGTGATAAGCCAATATCATGGTCTTCAAAGAAGCAACCTACTGTTGCTTTGTCTTCTACAGAAGCAGAGTATAGAGGACTGGCTAATGCCACACAAGAAGCCATATGGACCAAACTTTTGTATACAGAATTGGGTTTATATACTAGGACACCAATGATCTTTGGAGATAATACAAGCTCACTTCACCTTGCAGCTAATCCTATCTATCATGCTAGGACCAAACACATAGAGGTCCATTACCATTATGTGAGAGAGAAGTTGTTAAGCAAGGACATTCAACTAACCTATGTATCAACCAATATGCAGTGTGCAGATTTGTTGACTAAAGCTTTGGATGGAACCAAACTTTGCAGGTTCAAAGCAATGATTGGATTGCAGGATATACATGAAGATTGAAGATGAAGACCAAGCCAAAATGTTTGGCTTGAGGGGGAGCTGTTGGTGTAATTCACAAGCCTACACATTTGGCTTGCTGGATACTTTGAAGTCCATACACATATGGAGAAGCATAGGAACTCATGTTAGTGGTTAATTACCACTTTACCTCTTTGTAAAAGTCAAATTGACTTGGAATCTTTGTAAACACCTACCAAAAGGGATTCGTGGAAATTGGTTAGCTTTGATTGATGGAATATCTCCTAGAATATAGAAGCTTGATCATAGGGAGCCAAAAGTTTGAATTTGAATTCAAATTTTTACTCACTCTCTATAAAAGTGGTCATGAAAAAGTCACAGTTAGAACTCATCATTCCCGAGCTTCTTATTACTGATTCTGAGTGTGTGTGAGGCCTATACTCTAGCCCACACTTATCTACACCATTAGGCAATGACATCCATGCCAATGGTTTTGTATACAAGTGTTCATTAATACATACATTCTCATTGTTCATTTCTGAATTCTCTGTCATACTACTTGAAAGTCTGTCAACTTGTGGAGTGCATATCTCAGTCATTTCTCCAACAAATTCAAAGATCTAAAGCTTGTTGGAACTAGCTCAAAGTTTTCTACATGCTGTCAAAATTTGAAGAGATTCTATTCAGCCATTTCAGAGAAAAGCTTGTCGAGGTGATCACTGGTCAATGACTACTACAGTCCTTAAAAATCGGGGGTAAAGTTTAATTTGCTAAAGTGATTTCTCTGAGCATAGTTAGTCTTTTTACATCATTCCACTTGGAAGAGTTAGCTTTCTAAGCTAATTAGATACCCCTAAAAGGAATTTTTCCACTTCCTACTGTGCTGGTCATACTGAGCAAAAGATCAAGCAGGTGTCAAGACATAAATAGAAGGTTTGCTTGAGATCTTGAGTTTCAAAGTTATCTGTTTTGATTCAATTATTACACATACCATTTCCAAAGTACATAGGCCATTTTATGGTGTCATTGGAAAGCTAAGGAGGTCCACTTATCAAGTCTAAAGCATCAAGGGGCTGGTACAAAGCAGGTTTTGGCAGTACCTACTCAATCTCTTGGAGTGTCCATCCATCTTTCCCAACATCGGCTAGCACTGATCCTACTCTATGAGGTGGTGGAATTGTCTGAGGTGGGTTGAAAGGTGGTGGATTAGATGGTGATAGGGATGATGGTGGTGGTGGTATGTGAGAGTTTGTTTGAGAGGTGAGCTCAACAATTTTGGCTTTTGTCTCTTATGCTTTCTTTTAATTCGCTCATCTTCTTAGACCATTGTCTTTTCATTCTCTCTTGGCTATCTTTCCAGGCTCTCGTTCGTTTCTTGGCTACGCTCTCAGTTTCACTAGCCTCGGTGCTCTTTTCTTGGCCTAAACCTTGGTTCTGTTGCAATGCCTGAGCTCTAGTGACCACCTGTACTGGTGTAGTGGAAGTTACACTTCCTGCAGAGTCTACGACTAACCCAATAACGTTAATAGGAGTGATTTTTGGCATATTATTGGGATTCTTTGGGCAATCTCGTAAGAGATGCTCCTTTCCGCAATCTTGAAAAAAGCCCTGGATTGTTACTGAATGGGGTTGTGTAGGTGCAGGCATGGGGCAATCATGAATGAGGTGATCTCCCTGATATATGTAGCATGGTCCTCTAGGGAATGGGGGTCTTACTTGCCTAGGTTGAGGTCTAGGGTTGGGATTTGTGTACATGATATTTTCATACTCTAGATCCCAACTAGGTTCACTCAGTTCTTCACTATAGTAGGATTCACCATGTTCAGGAGACTGCATGTAGTAAGCCTGGGGACTATCAATATGTGTAGAATCAAAGCTTTGGTCACTGGGGTCACTTTCTGAAAGCAATGGTGTAACTCGCACTATGGCTCTATTCAGGTTCTCTTCTGCAGCTGCATACTTTACTGGGATCACATTGGCAGGAGCTGAAGGTTGTTGGGCTAACACAGGCTGAGGCCTTTGCTGATTTTGGTAGGGTTGCTGATAGGGTTGTTGTGGTCTACCATATTGTTGTGGTGGGTATTGGTTCTAGTATCTTCCCTGTTGTGGATAGGGTTGAGGGTAGGTTTGCCTAACCACTTGCTTATTGTATGGGAAATCTTGCGCAGTGTGATTAGTGTATCTCCATTCTATGGTGCAGTACTGGCTACTAGGATTCACCTGGGGTTGAGCCATAATGGGACAAACATTTGCCATATGGAAACCACCACAAGTATAGCATCTCTTCACTGGGGCAAATCTTGGGATTTGTTTGCTAGAGACACCTAGTTTTTGTGCTACCTTCTCTGCAAGTTCCTCAATAGATGTGGATTGGCCGGAAGTGAGACTACTAGATCTATCTAAATCCTTGTATATTTTTGAAAGCTCTAATTCCTCCCCTAGTTATCCTCGATGTCGATGCACATGCGTACACACTCTTCTATGGTCCTAGGGTCTTTCAAGTACACATATGACCTCAACTTGGTACTCAACAATCCATTTAAGAATAAAGCCACTTGTTTCGCTGGTGTGGGTAACTCTGGAACAGGGCATCTCTCTAGGTATTGCCTAAACCTTCTTCCTGCAAGTCTAACCGTTTCTTGAGGGGTCTGCTTGAAGCTATGGATCAATGAGGAAGTATTGTGCCTTATGCCACTCTTAGAGAATTTGGTAATGAATACCTCTAGCAATTGGTCTATGTTCCTGAACTATCTCTCATTTAGTAGTTGAAACCATGTAAGGGCTGTGTTTCTGAGGGTTAGACCAAAAGCATTGTATTGCGTGAATAGGTCCTCCACTTGTTCAGCTCTCAAGACTTGCCTAAACTCGGCCACATGATCGTATGGGTCTCTAGTGCCATCGAAGTAGTTCTTCATGGTGTGTTCTCTAGGTCTTGGCAAAGGAAAATCATCAGCATTCCTTAGGTTTCTTGGGACTCGTTCTCTCGGTTTCTTCTCTATCCGTCTCTTTTCGCGTTCGTTCTCTTCCTATTGGGTTGGCAAAGCTTACCTCGGTCTATCTCTATTCCTGTCTGTTTGAGCTCCATGAGCTTGGGATGTTCCAGCTCCTAGGTGGCCATAAGAGACATTAGATCTTGGTTGGGAAAAAATTCTCCCTTCCAAGTGTAGGCATGCCTACCATGATCTGTGACCACAAATATTCTTTCTGAAGCGTTGTCTAAATAGGTCACCTTGCCTAGGCTATCAGGATCTTTGAATTCATAGATCGTGATCGTTCCTATCTCATTAGGCAGATCAGGCTTATACCTCCAAAAAGCTTCATCAGTCTCTCGGTTCAAGAGTAAATCTATGCTCTTGTTGTCCTGGGGAATCCACTCTGGTGTGATAATTCTAGTAAAAACAGATTTGCCTCGAGGTGTTTTAGGCTCTCCACCTATGTTTCCTTGCTCTAGGTCACCCATGTCCATCTCTGGGATCACATTCCCAAATTCGTCTGTCCTATCTGGGTGGCTGGTGACTATGTATATGGTTCCTTCTTTGTCCAGGTATGCACCATTTTCAAACTTGACTGCTGGATGTTCGAGTCCAATGGGTTGGTCAGGATTTTTAATTTGGACCACGGACCTTCCTAGGTCGTCCTCATAGATGCAAGCACCTAATCGGTTGGTCCTAAGATATTCCAGTTGAGTCTTGTAAGGGCCTTCTACCCTTTGTAAATATGGCACACGTGAGCTTCTGTAGGTCTCTCCATACCATGAGACATTTCAGACTCGCTAGTTTCAGAGCTAGGGTAGTGTGAATAATGGCTCAATTGCTGGGCCCAAGACCTAGCAGTATGATTGACACTAGCCTCTGAAGACCTAAGACTCTGTCTATCTCTCCCTAGGTGTCGTCCTGATCTAAGGTTCATATGCCCAATTGAATAATCCCAAATTTCCCAAGTACAATTTTGTTACTGAGTTCTTTTGTATTAGTCACTTGTTCTTTTTATTTTTGCTTAGTATGTCACTTCTTGTCCAATCAATCTTCGTCACAAGGAACACTTAGGTTTTATCGTACTTGAGTTTGGTCGCTTGATTTAAGTTCTTTTCCCTTAGGTTGTTTCGCAAATGTAATCTCTTGGTACTTGCACTTGAGTGATTAGAGTTCTTGGACTTGATCATGCTTAATGTAACCCTAATTGATCAAAACCTCTATCCGTACTTAGCCTAAGCTAGGAATTGATAGAGGGTGTTGAGAATTTCCAACCTTTAGTTTCTCTCCTTGGTTGCCCTTGTGTGCCCAGGAAGCGTGTTCCCAAGCTTGCACTTACTCTTGCTTAGAATGCCCTTCGATGCTCTTCACTGGACCTGTAAAAGTCCCAAAGTTAGCTCAGGATTTGAATTCAATTGACACAATAAACCATCTTCATTCATGCAATTCAAAGATCAAATTGTTCTTTGTCTTTATGGAAAGGAATTCTAAAGATTCCTGAGTCTTCTTCCCCCTGGGTATGGTCAACTTAAAATTACTATATCTAATAATCTTGATATTAATTTTAACATAACCAGTGGAATTTTTGGTTGTACTCCCCACGAGCTTTCCAATGAGCCTAAGATCACCCCGAACGAATTTCGTATGAGGAAGTTATGATTGTTCAAGGTTCTATGGTTAAAACAAGGTTCAAACAGGCTAACAGGTCAACAGGATTCCTCAAATTTACTTTGTGTAGTGGCCTCACAATGCTCTAACAAATTTCTAATGTTTCCCAAATGGTACCCCAAAATAGACCAACTATCTTTGCCCTAAAAAATGGCCGAATTTGCCCGTCAACCGCGATCGAGTAGTCTATCAATCGCGATTGATATGTCTATCGCGATCGACGTGTCAGTCGCGATTGACAGGTCCATCATGGCTGTCAGTCGCGATTGATGGGTCAATCGTGATTGACACGTGGCCCGAAAATCTCGTCAATCGTGGTCAAAGGATCGATGATGCTGTCGATCACGATTGATGGGTCGATCGCGATTGACATGTGGCAGGAGGGGTTTGTCAATCGTGGTCAAACAGTCGTTGACTGAGTCAGTCAGGATTAACAGGTCCGTCGGGACTGTCGATCACGATTGATGGGTCGATCGCGACTGATGGGTCGATCGTGACTGATGGGTCGATCGCGATTGACACATGGCACATGAAAGGCCTATCGGTCGTGGTCAGTCGGTCGTTCACTCTGTCGGTCACGATTGACGTGTCGATCGTGATTGACAGGTTCGTCGGCAAGTATCCGTCGTCGTTTGTCGATCGCGATTGACGTGTCGATCGCGATTGACGTGTCGATCGCGATTGACGTGTCGATCGCGATTGACGTGTCGATCGCGATTGATAGAAAATTGAGGAATTTTAAAATTTCAAACACATATTCAAGAAGCTCTAGGCCTACACATCACATTTATGCACTTTGTTTAGCAAAAGGATCACTTTTTCTGTCGGTCATGATTGACAGAGGTCAACGCCTCGGGACCTACACAGTCAAATTTTTTACCTACTAGATTTGGTGCAGCTGCTGGGGATGCTGATTCCTGCAAAAATTCTCAGAAAACACAGAATAGCACACACACACAAACGCTCTCTCACTCTCTCTCACAAATGTAATAAGGGGAATGGTGTGGGAATGGTGATATGACCAAAAAGCAAAAAATGTCGTGATGATGGAGATGGAGGTGGAAGATGGTCATGATAATGGTGGTGATGAAGATGGTGAAGAAAACAAAAGAAAATAGATAAAAGTGGAGGAAATACCTATGACTCCAACGCCTCAACTCTACGTCTTACCATCACACGCTCGTCCTCAAAGCTCGATCCCCGGCAATGGCGCCAAAATTTGGTGTAGCTCAGTGATGAGTAGCACCTCCTTTAATGTCAA